>JAFIDM010096764.1:45569-69463 GCA_023159025.1 Thereuonema tuberculata | reverse complement strand
TAAGTAGAATACTGAAAACTCACTATTTGTACCTCAAAAGCCACTGACAAGTGTATCTATATTAATAAAATCTTTTATTTCTCTGTCTGAGAAATAGCAGTCGTGGATTGAGAGAATACAGACATCAACAATTAAAATAATAAAAAAAAAAAAACTTTAAAAAAATTTTAGTTTTATTTTACTTGATGTAATTTGTGTGTGTGTTTTTTTTAATAAATACAAATTGTTTCCGTTACATACGCGAGGCTTCCGGAGCGAAGCGACGGGTAGCCGACTAGTTTTATTGTAAAATCGTAGAAATAATAGTTAACAACAATTCTTTCCTACGTAAAATGTTTCAATATAAGGTTGTCATGAAATGAATTCTTGAAAACTGATCTGTACTAAAATCCATTATATGACTCTATTTCAATAAAATTAAATTTAAAAGTTTAGAACACGGTACCCCAATGGCCTCCCGCCATGGTGAGTTGCTGCATACTGTTTATCAAGATCCCAGTTAGCCAGACAAGGGTTAGTTTTTTTCGTAAAAGATTGTGTAAGGCATTTTGAAATAAGCATTCTACTTTTCAAAAGCTAATTGTTCAGTTTACATTATCCACCATGTTCAAATTACTGCGAGGCACAGTGGGCTCTATGGTGCAAAAACTCGCGGTGCAAAAAAATCCCAAAATCGACCTTTTTTTTTTAATTCAAACTTTTCTTAAGTTGTCTACAAGATATGGTATCAATGTATATATCAGTTGTTTTGAAATTTGAATGACGCTATATTACCACTTTAATTGATCAAACATGGCAGGTTTGATGGTATCCACACTGACAGTATTCTTCTTATTATGTATTTCAAGTAATGAGAATATTGAAAGTAATGAGATACTTTAATTGATTTAATGCGATACTATTAGACGTATTTGTAGCAATATTTCAAAAATTAGGGAAGGTTTTTTAATAAAAACGCTAATAAACGTTAAGCAGTTATTTATGCTAGATAGTAGACTATGCATAGTTGTAGCATTAATCATCAAGCTTACTTGCCACAATTTGCCACGAGAGGGTACAGAGCAGAAAGGATGGGAAGTTACAGTGATTCACCTAACTGCCTTTGGAAGACCTGAAGGTCACTGCCCCTGCCCCTCTCCAACTTTGTTCAGTGAACCCCTCCAAAGCAGTCAGTCTGAGATTGCTATCTATCTTCTTAACATCTACTGCAGTCGTAGTGTACAGTTGTAGAGGGAAAGAGGAGAAATTGGTATAAAAGCATTCTATAACGAGGAGAGATGCTATTACAGACAAACATTCATTCCTTTTCGAAGTTAATTAGACAATTCCTTTGATTAGACAACATTACTTTGATGAGACAAATTTGAATTCCTTTGATTTGACAAACACAACATCACATTTCAATAAATGAATTGCAGCCGGCTTTGATTTTGAGGGGATGAGGATGTTGCTCGAAAGACCCTTTCCCCCATCCTTAAATACTCCACTGGTGGCTTAGAGAGTTGAATTCATATTAATTATTTATATTATGCTATAGAAATATATCGGGAGACATAAAATAACGTGAGGTATTCAGAGATTTCTAGCGAGAAATGTACTGGACGAATCGTAACAACATTCGGTGGACATACATAGTGCAACATCCAGTTTCAATTTCTAAAAAAAAAGTTTAGTACCAAAGGTCGCCAACAAGGGAAAGCGTGGCGTTGCAAAGGTTGTAGTACGTATCAGTAATGGCCAAATGAGGCAGCGCACATCAAGTTTGATAACAATATAGACAATGTTTATTGTTAATTACAAGTAAGGTTCCAAATGACCACCATTGCGATGTTCCACGAGTTGCATGCGGTTCGCATCATATCGGAATTTATTTGTCGCACCTGTAATGTAATTCGATCTTTCAACGTCGGATTATCGGAGACATTTCCCTGATATACAATGCATTTAAGAAATCCCCACAGCCAAAAGTCGCAAGGATTGAGATCAGGCGATCTCGGTGGCGGTGCTGTGGTAAACGTACGACTACTGATGGAATCAGAGAAAGATTGCCATAACACATGCTGTACCTGACATCCGATGTCGGGTGGTGCACCATCCTGCATGAAAATGGTCATCCTCTTGGCTGCAGTTGTTGAACCATAGGGTTTTTTAGCATATCGGAATACCGTGCAGCATTGACGGAACTGGTCACTGGTCCATTTCGGTGAGTTTCCTCTAAAAATAAGGACCGATTATAAACGATGATGTAAAACCGCACCACACTGTGACTTTCGACGAGTGGATAGGCATCTGCAGACTCAAGTTTAGATTAGTCGCAGCCCAAAACCGACAGTTGTGTATGGATATCACTGTTCAAATAAAAGTGCACTTCGTCACTCCATAAATCCGCCACGGCCATGCTTCATCCACTTCCATGCGCACAAAGAATCTTTTATAGGGGTAAATTTATAGGAACAGATTACATAGGGGTAAAACTTCAATATATGATGCAGGATTTTCCGCAACGTTGAGTATGGGATATCCGTTTGCCGGGGTATTGCCCGTGCACTGCTGGTACCCTGCACATTCGTCATCCATTGTTCCACAACAGCAGTTGCAACTGCTTCAACGTGTTCGTGACTGATAGACTTGGGTTCCCGGCCTGGTTGCACTGCTGGAGCTCCGGTAGTTTGAAAGCATTGAATCATTGTTCGTTGATTTGTGATGTTCATCGGTCCTCTTCGTAGCGTCTTGAAGAGCCGAAATTCCCGAAGGGCAACACTGGCATTCTCGTCCCGCTGATAATGCAGCTTCACTAATAAAGCACGGTCACGTAAGGTAAGAGTCATCGAACGACATTCGTGGCCTAGTGATGTGAATTCTCCAAGTCTTTCCTTTTATCATGATCGCTCTTCACATAACGCGATTTTGCAAATTAGTGTGTTAACATTTTTTCCTGTTCGCGACTTTTGATAGTAATTTTTTTTTAGAAATCGAAACCGCATGTTCCACTCTGTATCCACCGACTGTTGTTACGATTTGTCCAATACATTCCTCCTAGAGGGCTCTGAACACCTTACGTTATTTTATGCCTACCCGATACAACAGCTGTTTTTTGTTTTAGATAATTAAAGACATGCCGTCAAGATGGCAATTAGGAGTGGTGATGCTTCAAACATGTAAAGTCTGATAACCGGATGGTAAGCGAATATAGATTACCGAAACAAGACGTATTTAAAACGTTTCATAGGATTTTTTATAGAAAATATGTTCTAAGATGGAAAAAATTTTATTGTGCAAAATCAAGGTTTGAACAAGCTAATTCGTAATAGTTGGACACAGAAGTAATTTTTCCCGCCACTCCATAGCCAAGTGGCTCAAATGCACCAGGACTCTTTTACTACAAGGAAATGTACAGATGATATGAATTGACACCTACTATTCACAAAGTCTTAGAACATAGTTTCTTAATTATGAGGAATTCAGTATTACCACTTGGACAATTGTCTGATGAGGCGCAGGAAGCCATGGACAAAGGAACTATTGCCAATTTTTCACTGGAAAATCGAGCAAAAGACTCAATATTGGAGAGTTATTTTGCAAAATGTTACTCTCTTCAGATATGGTAATTACTTCAGCTCGCCCACTGGCAAACAAAAATCAGATGGAATAAAAAAAAAACGTAAAACATTTAATTTCCTAAGAAAATAGTGAAGACAATGAAGATAATGACGACGATAGTAAAGTATTTGTGAAGAAACATCTGATGAATCCGATTTTTAACATATAAAATTATTTTATACTGGGTTAATTCATTTTTTAGATTTCTATTATTGTATATATAGGATTTAGATTTCCTTATTGTATATATAAGGTTACAATTATTCACATCTCTAACAAAACTGAAACTTCAAATTAAAACAAAAAACAAAGATAAAAAAATTTGTCGTGCCCAGATGATGATCTTTTTCCTGCTACAGTACCACGAATATTGGCTCCCTAAGCAACAATATTTCTGAAGGGTATAACAAATAACATTAATTGTATAGAGCATCATTTTCTAACTTCAGATGAAAAAAGGTTCTCCACAATCCCCTCCTTACCTCCCTTTATATCCGAGAAGTATAATGTCACTTTTGGTATAAATTCTAATCCTGGAGTGCAAAACTCGAGACTGTGGGTAAATGATTTTTATACTACTTTTATCACTTTTATGTAATTCTACGTAAATCATTGAATTCGAATAAGAAAACATCAAATAGTATCTATAAATACCAAATTTCAAGTAATTAGTAGAAAATTACCAAAAGTCGGCCATCATATTGGATCCGCCGTTTTGCATTTTGGATCGTATTTGTTAAATTCGAAATCAGCGACCTCGAAAACCTCTGTAAACCGAAATTCAGGGTAGCACTCCCAATAATAGGGACTGGAGGATTATTTGCACCATGATTACGAAATCGAACCTACTGTTAGACGGCGGCCAGCTATCGGGCGGCCTTTGGGAGTAACGTAATCTAAACTTTAATCAATTATTTTAAAATCTTCTCATAAAACGATGAATTCATTTTTAAAAAAATGAAAAAAAATATAGATTTATAATGATATTGTTTATCATTTTGTATTTAGTTATTTAGGTTTTATTTACTATTTTTTAGGTAAAAACTACGGGACTTCAAGAAATATTGAGCAATATACAAAACTAATAAAGAGTTAATTATATTTTTCCGAAATTCAGTAATAATTTGTAATTTCAAGAGTTAGAAAGAGTTAGTTCAAATCATCTCCTTTTTCCTGCAGAAAAACAAAGTGGTCAATTGTCTGTTCATTATTTGGATTCATGGATCACAAAAATTCATGCATTACAGAGATTCCGCATCGTATGATAAAGAAAATGGTGGACCACAAAGAGAAAGCATTGGTATAATAATATTGTTGGTAGAATAAATTGTTGCAATTTGCAATCATTTCGTTTTTGAAAATTGAAAAATATATATAGTAATTCGGTAGGACATAAGTTTCATTTGTTTCCCCCCAAAAAAAACTATCTTTGGAAAAGGCAGAAAAGTGAAGATTCATCGACAAATTTAATTATTGTTTAGTTTCATAAGAATTGAAATAATTTTAAGGCAAAGAAAAAAAAAGGGTTTCCTTTCACTATACGAAGGATTTCTTCATATTGTTTAGCTTTAGAAGAATTAAAATTATTTTAAGGCTACGGAAAAAAAAAAGGTTTCTTCCTTTCTGAATAAATAATTTCTAGAAATAATTTCACTGAGAAATGATATTCATGATATGAACTTCCGATTTAGGCAGACTAAGGAAGCCGTTAATCTCAATAGTATAGGAAAATTTTATTTTGCTGAAAATCGACACCAAAAATACAATTTTTGTTGCAATGATTATCACGTGGAAGTTTTAATATTTATTATCATTCTGCTGGACCCAAAAAGAAACAGAAGAAAAATGAAAAGAAGATAATGAGACAAGAAAAAACATGGCCAAATAAATGAATAAAAGAAATAAAATGTAAAAGCCTTACTCAATATACAATAAACAAGATTAATAAAATGGATTAACATATAAGGGTAATGATGAGTAAGTTAAAAAGGGAATTCTGAGGAAATCATGCACAATAATATAAATAAAAAAATAAAACTAGAGCAAGAGGACTGCGTGGTTACACGCTCGGCTTGGTCCTTAACAAGAATAAAACACGATTTACTGCAAAAAATTAATGTTCAAGAGAAATGCAGTTGACGGAAAGAAGAGTTCAGATAATAATGTTATCCAGTAGTAGCAGACTCACCTATCTGATGAGCAGGAACATGAAGAGAAACTTACTTCCAGCATCGTACTAATCTTTAAGTCACTAGGTACCTGCAGATTGAATCGAAGTTTTACTAATACTTACTGTGTTAATAGTTGGAGTCCTCAACCTAAATGATACTCATATCATCCTGTAACAGATTGCATTTAATTCGTGCTTACAAGGGTGATAGCCGAAACGATCTCTGTGTGAATTTCAATGTAATCTTACGACGAAAAGGGAGGGTGAGGTTCCACACAAAATAATAGCCTGAAGTAACTGGTTAAGGATGACAGAATACAGTAGGAATTAACAAAACACAAGAGAGGTCAAGAAGTAACGACTGCAAAAAGAAAAAAGAAAGATCAAGTTCTCACAGAAAAATAAGCTTGTGCAATAAAGATAAAGTACTGTTGCAATAGTAGCCAGGCAAAAAGAAAGGAGAACAAGAGAGTATAGGCTGAAAACAAATAAACTAAGAAGAAAACTTTTCCTAGTTAAAATAGCAAATAAAGAAGGAAATAAAAAAATGAGTTAAAAATATAGATAGATTCTGGTAAAAATAAAAAAAAAGATGCTAAGTAAAAGGGCACGACAAAATGTCCGTGATGCTAGATATTTATAAACATTATAATTTCAATGTTTATTTACCTTTGAAATCAAATATACTGTTCGTTTTCAAAACGCAGATCCACGACTGGCTGACCATTTTACTTCGCAGAGATGTGATATGCTGAGATGGAAACTTTCGTAAGAAATTCTTTTGGACATTTTCGCTTTTAATAAAAAATAAAGGAGGAGCATTTCTGCAATAGTATTTATTCTTTCCATAATTCTTTCCGGAAAAGCGCAAATAGAACACAGCTACCGGTAAACTAACTCAGATAAAAAGTAAACAACCCCTATTTCGATGAAATCGAAGGAGACCTGACTCATGCGCAAAAGCGTTGAAGGCTCTCATAAACAAAACTGAACAGTAGATTTGCTTTGAAATATTATTCAAAACAATAAGACTCAAACCTTAAATAAAGTAAGAAATTTATTTAGGAAAAGTTGTTTTATAATAAATATCATCTACACTGAAATTTTGATGAAAGCTGGTGAACCCGAATTTTTCCCTGCTTGTTTCTTCTCCAGATGGGTCGTAGGTTTCAATTATAGAAATTCTTTCCAGAGGTTAAAGTCCGCAGGGTGCAGGACAGAATGCCTGATTTCAATTTCATACCTAGAATCACTAGGATTTCAATTTCTGGACTTTTACATCCAGCAAACTGCATCCCATTAACTTTTTAGTGATTGAAGTGATAACATTGAAGTTTTCTTAACCAATATTTAATCATCCAATTTCATCTTAATTTAAAATGTTTTATTAATGAATTATTTAAAACTGTTGAAATGTTACATCAATACATCTTTATTTCTATGAGGGAGACACCATCAATTATTTGTATTCAATTCATAACAAAAAAATCGAAATTCAGCGATTTTGGTTTCAAATGAATTCTTTAGTAGCACTTCGATCAAAAATATAATAAAACCACTTAGTAACAGTGGCAAATAAATGTTTTCATTCATAATTTTAAATATTTTTTCAATGTAAACAGTTTTAACTATGACATTAAACCATACATCTTAAATTAGAAATATTAACTATACTACTTATAAAAAATATTTAATTAATAATTTAAGAATAGTATTTATTCCTTTGTTATAGTGTAACAAAAAACTTATACAGTTGCTCTAATATTCAAACATAATATGTAATTAATTACTAACTATGATATAAGGCACATCCTCTTCCTATCAACGCTATATTTCGCAGTTTATTACTTTTAACTGCTTCATCAGGCATAATATACATGGAAAAAAAATCTTCGTAAAATTTAATAAAGAATTTGGTAATATATCAGAAAACTCTTGGGAATATATACAACTTATATGCTGTTAACAACATTATTTATAATAATTGTGAAATTTTTTAAAACTTCCATATTATTACAATAGATTTTGCTTAGAAACTATTTTCATTATTGAAACTATTGAAATTTTTCCAAATTTTTAAAATTTACTTTAAATTTATCAGTAGTAGAGGGGGCCTTATAGTCGCGCATTTGAGGGCACTTCAGTCGCTCATTTGCATATCATTAGTATATTGGCATATCTGATTTGCTTAATAAAAAAAATTGCATATCTTTTGCATAAAGGCCAGGTGAAGGAAGGGTTTTTCGTAGCCAAAGGGTTTAAAGATGATTTTAATTTATATAATTATTAATAATTCATTTGCATATTAACAGTGATCAAAGGGTTATTTTGTATCCAAAGGGTTAATATATCGTGTAATATATCAAAGTTCGAGATTTTTCATAGAGAATTGAATGGTGACATTTTTAATTATTTAATATAATTATTAACTGTGATCAAAGGGTTATTTTGTACCCAATGGGTTAAATAACTCGAGTGATATGTCAAAATTCGGGATTTTCCGTGGGGGATTGAATGGTATCATTTTTATTGTTAAGAAATAAAGGGTTAATTGACCTGACTTGTAGAATATTTTAATGGTGATATTTTTAATTCTTCCTAAGCATAGTGTTAAGAAATAAACTAATCATCTTCTGAGTGATTCGTTGTGTGAAATCTCCAAGCATTGAGTTTAAATAGAAACAAATACAAGTAACTTGTTTCTTATTGTTTAAACGTGTACAAGAACACTATTGGATAAAGGTCATGTGAACGAGTATGAGCTTATTGGTTAAAAGCAAACTCCGAAGCCTATTGGTCCACGAACACGTGATCAAATTGATCCTTATTGGATAATCCTTATTGGATATTGGAAGACAAGATAATAATTTTCTCTCTTCAATAGGCCCCCCGCAGTTTGATGTTGGTGTAACAGCTGGGATTTATTAGAGGGGGAAAGATAATAGAAGGACTTCAAGAATAAAATCATGAATCATCCGCTTTTTAGGGTTGGATAGGGGGAAAACGGCGGGAGGTATGAGAGGAATGTGGGGGAAACGGTGGGGAGCCAGGTGTCTTTGTTTGTGACCTGTATAAATAGCTGAATTAAAAGCGGCTATGCACTATAGATGCCTGTTCCATCTAGACAAGCCCACTGTTATTTTTCTGGTTCCAGAGAGATTTAAAGGTAAGATTTTACTTGATTATTTTATTCAGGAATGAAAACAAAATTTCTTTTTTAAAATATTCTGACATGCAATACTTAGGCTGTTTTTATATCTTTGATAGTTTGCACCATGAATTCTCCGAAACACATGAAATTAGTGGATTATTCAAGCTCCGAAGATGAAGCACCTCGGAATCAGAATGATGGTGGCTTAAAACGGGAGGAAATTCTAGATAGGTTGATGCAATTGGTTCAAATTAGTAAATCTTATAGGGTTCCTAATATTCAGACGGTTGGTAGATAGTTTATTTTTAGAATGCTAGATCCATCAATCGATGAGTTAGAATTTTTATTAGGATGTGGGAATGGGATCTGTTTAGCTGAAATAGTCAAAGTATTATTAGCTCGTATTGTCGAGGAAGCAACTCGCGATTATCTGCCAAATTCTGTCTTTGGCTTAACAATTCATTCCAGTTCTTTCAACAGACCCATTTATGTACCTTTCACTCTTGTGCACCCATTTCATTTGGAACAACTAATAAGGTTATTAGAAAAACTAGCTCATTCAGGGAGATTCTTGAAATTTGAAGATGAGATTGAAGTTCAAATCGTTATTGTAATCCCTCCCCGTGGATCTGGAGAAAATATTACAGGCATTGATTTGGAAACTAATCTTTAACGAAAAAGATGTTTCATTCAAATTCAAAACAATAATGCTTACTGTTTTAGCCAGAAGTCTGGTAACAGTATTGCTAGCATTACCGATTCTAAACCTAAACAATAGAATTGAATTCGGCATGCATACAGTACACAATTTGATGTAGCTTAAAATTTGCATGAAAAAGTCGGGGTTCTTTAGGCCAAACAAGTTATGGTCTCGAGGACGTAAAGAAATTCCAATCTTATCTTTCAGATTATCAAATAATCGTGATTTCTCATGAAAGTGAAGACAAACCTGTATTCGTCGGAAACGAAAAAAAAGAAAAATTAATTTTATATCATCACGGAAATCATTTTGATGTAATTAGGTCAATTAAGGCTTTTTACAACAACAGTAATAGAATTATTGGCTGAAGCTTCTTTTAAATTTCGAAATTGCTTTTTACAAGTTTCCGACGAATGTTGTCCGTTTCAAAATGCATCACTTTAGCTTCAGCTTGTCTAATAGTGTTTCGGCAAAAATTCTTAAAGTTGAACAAGATTGCCCTTATCCCCCATGAAGGCTTTTGTGCTGCGAAACCCTGTAGTGATGACACTTTGAAATGCCTAGCATGGGAATCACATCATCGCAGAGTAGCCATTGATCACGTGTTAAATACTGGGGAAAGAAAAATTGACAAATATTATGTTGAAGGTTTCGATGCGGAAAACAGAACCGTTTTCGAATTTAAAGGCTGCTACACTCATGGCCATTCAAAATGCTTTTCCAACCCCAATCAGAAATTTTACAATTCTAATGTAACACTGGGGGAACGATTTCATCAAACTTTACAAAAGGCACAAGAAAGGTTTTTTAGTGGAGACAAAAATGGGAATGCGATTTTAAACGGGAATTGAAAAGCAACCCTGCTATGAAAGAGTATGTGGATAAATTAGAAATTTTAAAACCATTAGAACCACAACACGGATACTATGGTGGTCGAGTAGAAGGAATCACCCTCTATCACGACTGCTCATCTTAGGAAGAAATTAAATATACAGACATTGTTAGTTTGTATCCGTACGTTTTGAAGTATGGTTTGTATCCCCTCAATTTTACTGAGATTCTATTGAATTCGGTACAACTTATATTTCTTCCCATTGTGCACTCATTCAATGCAGGGTTCAACCCCCGCGCCAATTGTTTCATCCTGTTCTCCCATTTCGTTACTACAAAAAGCTTTTTTTTCCTCTGTGTCGTTCTTGTGTGGAGGCAAATTCCTGCTACCCTCCGCAGTGTACTCACACAGATGAAGAAAGAGCCCTGACGAGCACCTCGGTGTCTCTTGAACTTCAAAAAGCAATCAATTGCGTCTACACAATTCAAAAGATTTTCCAAGTTTGGCACTTCAAAGAAACAACATGCTACGATAAAACAACAAAAGAGGGAAGCTTCTTTTTAGGCTACATAGACGCGTTTTTAAAATTAAAGCAGACCAATGATGGTTTTCCTGCTGAATGCAAAACTGAGGAAGATTGTGATCGATACATATATGAGTATGAAATTCACGAGGGTATTCATTTAGAAAAATCGGACATTGTCAAGAACGAGACCTTAAGCTATTTGGCAAAATTGTTTTTAAATTCCTTTTATGGAAAATTGGCAGAAAGATCTAAAAGACTATGACGGAATACGTCAATTCCCCGAAAATTATTTCGCCTTCTTTATAGATCAGATCACATCTGTGCACGACGTACGTTTTTTCAACGAGTCCTTAGTACAAATACAGTGGTCTCACATTGATGATGTTGCAATCGCTGGTGATCATACAAATGTTGTATTGGCGGCCTTTGTTACTGCTCAAGCACGGTTACATTTATACGGATATTTAGAAAAATTAGGCTCTCGTATGTTGTAGATGGACACAGACAGTAATCTCAACTGTCCGACTGAGTATCAGGTTCCAATCGGTTCCTATCTCGGACATATGACGGATGAGATTTCGAGTGACCATGGACCAGCTTTTATATTCATTCCTTTTGTACATTACGTGCCCAAAATTATGGTTACCTAATTTGTTTGCACGAAGCTGAGAAACCAATTCATGTTGTATTAAAAGTCCGCGGATTTTCTCTCAGTTTCGAAGCTCAAAAAAACCATTACTTTTGACTTACTGAAAAAAATTGTTCGCGAATTGGTCGACGGTGGCAATTGTGAATGTACAGTCACTCCTATACTCACCTAACACAAAATTGCCAGGACAAAAGACCACCAAATTGTGTTGCGGCAAGAAATAAAGCAGTACAGAGCCATCTTTGATAAACGGCAGATCACCAGTGGTCAATATCTGACTTATCCACACGGCTACTGATCATTGTACTTTCGGCTTTGGTGCAGAAAACATCATGTCGTCCTTGTCTTCTGTCGATTCCAAAATTTTTAAATTTCACCATTCACAATGATGATTTCGGGTCCTTCTGGGGTAGGAAAATCCTATTTCGCACAAAAATTACTTCGAAACTGTCACATAATGTTTAATCAATCTCCGCGCGAAATCATTTGGTGCTATGGAGTGTATCAAAATTGGTTCAGTCAATTCTCATCGATTCAATTTCACGAGGGGGTTCCAAATTTAGCTGAAATGGATTCTGCCATTGCTAGGATATTAATTATAGACGATTTAATGGTTGAAGCCGATAAATCTGTTGAAAAGATCTTCACTAAATACAGTCATAACTGTGATATGTCTGTCCTTTATTTAGTCCAAAATCTATTTCATAAATCGCCCGCGCATCGTACTGCTAGTTTAAATGTGGTTTTACATTGTGGTGTTTCGTTCCTTATGCGATGCCAATCAAATATCTTGTTTAGGACGTCAGTTCTATCCACATAATTTTAAATTTTTCATGGAATCCTAGGAGGATGCAACAAAATCCAAACCTTATAGTTATTTATTAATCGATTTAAAACCTTCGACAGCTGATCAGTATAGAATACGAACTAATATTTTTCCCGACGAATCTCCCATGATTATTTACAGTCCGAAAAAAAATAGTTATAATTAATCGAAACTCAAAACTTATTTTGCCATTATGGCTCGAACCACGAGTAAGAAAGCATCACATAGCCGCAGCTCCCGTTTACAAAAATACGGTAAAATTTTGCAGGCGATTCCTTTACTTTCGAAAATACAAGTTCAGCATTTAGTAAAAATTCATTATTTTACAACCAATAACGAAACGAAATGTGCTGTCGTAGAAAAATTCAACCGAACTTTAAAAGAGCGTTTACATCGATGGTTTTTTTACAATAAATCTTATCGTTACATTGACGTACTGCCAGACATTGTAGATTCGTACAGTCACACCTATCACCATTCCATTGGACCTGAGCCCGTGGAAGTAACTCTGTTGAATCAGACGGAAGTGTGACATCGGTTGTATAAAAAAAGTACACCAATCCGATCACATGTCAAACAAGAGTTAAAAGTTGGCGAGCACGTACGTATTTCGGAATCAAGATGGCCCTTTAAGAAAGGATACGAGGGTGGTTGGACTTTGGAAATTTTTCGAATTGTTGAAAAAGTGAATCGTATTCCACCCGTTTACCGTTTAGCAGATTACAAAAACGCTCCCGTTCTCGGTATGTTTTACGCTTTTCAATTACAAGTGGTTCGTAAAGACGAAACAAGTTATTATGCCATTGAAAAAATTCTTAGAGAGATAGGGCAAGGTTCGAAAAAACAATATTTGATCAGGTGGCAGGATTATTCAAAAGATTTAGACAGTTGGGTTCCAGCTAGCGATGTCAGATAACTTTTATTGAATGTTACCCTCCAATTCCAGTATGGAATATTTTCCAGAGAACACACTCACTAGTTTTACCACGAAATTGCCAAAACGAATTGAATTAAAGGAACCATACGAAGTCTGTTTAACGGAATTACATTATCCACACTCGTGGTACTATTTAACGCCAGAAACGGATGGGAAATTTTCCATTAAAAAAACAGAGATCGTTTTAAAAAAGAATTTACCTTTACAAAACCGTTTTCGAATCTTCGTCCAATGATGAGAGAATTACAAACGCTTTTAACAAAAGACAAAACATCACCGACGCGACTTGAACATTTGAAAAACACTTTTGAAGCACAACAATCGTATATAATATCGGAATCAGATAGGACAACCTTTTGGCGGACTTCCATTTCAGTGAATTCTAATTTCGAACTATGGTTTTCCAGAGAAATATCCATACAGTTAGGATTCTCTGCATCTCAGTTTCCAGAAAAGAAAATTAATAATGAGTCTTTTGTTCGAATCACTGAATCGGTGATTGCCTCAGATCTAGCCACGATTCAAAAAAGCGAGGTGGGTCGTTCCTTTACATTTTATGATTGTATGAATAGTGAAGATGAAGAACGAATTGAAGAGTTTAATATTCCTCCTGGTTATTATTTGGATCCTCAAGTATTAACAACTTACATTAACCTTAATATCGAAGGTCGATTTGATTACAAAGAGATTGATCGAAAACAGCGTTGTATTGTCTTTGATTTCTTTCCCTTGACTCAACGTATGAATGTCACTGTTTTAGCACCTTATAGTTTACATTGAACTGAAAATTTAACAGCTCTCTTAGGCTTCGAAAACCATGTGATTTTGATCACGGATCGTGGGAGGCGCCCTCGTCGATCGATCTCAGATTCGGGTTCTACTCGATATTCATCTATTTTGATATTATCGAGTCATCACCTGTCGGACACACATTTGCTCCTTTGCTTCGATTGATTCAAGTCGATGGTAAACACTGTGATTTTAATTAGTAAATCGTTTAATACTTTATATTACAGACCTTTTTCTCGATCTTCATTCGATACCATTTCTGTTTTTATAAGAAACAATATTGGAACCTCCATACCCTTTAAACAGGGACGAGTCACATTGACACTGCATTTTCGTACGATCCCATAATGAAGTATCGTCCAAATCCCTCTCTTTATCTTCAGTTTTATCAAATTCAAGCGGGAGGTGGAGGAAGTAGAGATATCGCAATTTTTGTTGGTTGGTGATTTCAAAGGGGCCACTGGTTAGGAAATATCTTTAGTTCGTTATTTCGATGGGCTAAACCAATTTTGAAAAAGGTAGCCTTTATGGCGGGCAGACAGGCTTTAAAGAGTGGTAGTAGGATTTTGGAAGATGTACAATCGGGTGAAGATTTTAAAGAATCGGCAAAATTACGAATGGGGGAAGCGTTTCGTAATACGATTTCCGGTCAAGCAGGAAGCGGACTTTTAGCAAAAAGACGATTTCCGTTTTCCTCACCTTCATTTTTAGGATGACAGTCTGTCTGACCGGTCAAATAACGTAAACCATCCAAAAAAAAACAAAGAAATGCAGTGGTGAAATTTTCGATTCGTAGTTATCATGACCGATACTCACTTACTTCATTCCAAATCGTGCGAATGTTTTAAATCCGAACTCGATCTTTTCGAATTTCCCCGACATAAGTCGCCATTGAAGGTAATACAGATATCGAATATCACCCCATAGCTTCTCTTTCAGAAACAGGACCGATTGAATTTGTCATTTCAGGGTTGGGGGACGAATACGTAGACCTCTCGAAATCCGTTTTAACTATCAGACTCAAAATTGTAAAAGGAAATGATAGATTGCTCTAGAAGTAGCTGATAAAGTAACCCCTGTTAATTTATTACTTCATTCTTTATTTAATCAAGTCGATGTATTTTTAGGAGATAAACTAATTTCATCCACAGATAACTATTACTCATATCGGGCCTATTTAGAAACTTTATTATATCACGGACAAGATTCAAAAGCAATTCAATTGACAGCATCGGGATGGCACATGGACGAAGTAGGAAAATTCGAGAATCTCGATCCAACAGAACAGGAGTGTAATGTTGGATTGAAAATTCGTAATAGTTTGATTGCAGAAAGTAAAACCCTAGACTTGGTCAGATCTCTTCATTGCGACCTCTTCAAACAAGAACGTTTGATAACAAACAATGTAGATATTCGGCTAAGACTTAACTGCAACAAACACAGTTTTTATCTTCTTTCTCCAGCCCAAAACCCGACGTATAAAGTTTTTATAGAACACACTTCGTTATTTGTTCGTAAAGTGAAAGTAAGTCCGAGTGTTTTATTAGCACATTCCAAAATCTTACCTACCACTCCAGCTAAATATCCTTTAACAAAAGTCGAATTGAAAGTATTCTCTATCCTCAGAGGGAATTTACAAGCCAATATAGATAATGTATTTATGGGTCAGCTTCAAAAATGAGTCGTGATAGGTTTAGTCGAAAATTTATCCTTTAATGGCACCTTTAAAACAAATCCCTTCCGTTTTCACTATTTTGATAGTAATTTAATTAATTTATCGATTGATTGTTGTTCCATTCCTAGCCAACCTTACCAACCGGATTACACCAACCACTTATATGCTCGAAATTTCCTCTCACTTTTCGCCATCACTGACGTTTAGGATGCGATACGGGTTTAGCACTTAATTATGCAGATTATGGTCAGGGCTCAATACGTTATGGCTTTGATTTGTCAGCAGACAGTTCGAGTAATTCAGGGTACTTCCAATTACATAGTCAGGGTACAGTTCGAGTCGACATACGTTTCAAAGTGCTCTTGCCGAGTACTGTTAATGTAATCGTTTATGCGGAATTCCAAAAAGTGCTGGAGATGGATTCCTTCCGCAACATCTTAATGGACCAATCCAGTCATCCCATAAAAACTTCCAGCTGTTCTTCAAGTCATCCAAATGTGCTGCGAACGAGTGTTATCCTCCTTACATCATCGACGTGGTCGCAGCAGCGGAACTGTTACCTGTGATTGTGTCTTGTCAAGACACCATCATGAACAGTGTCCAGATCACGGAGCTGTTACGCCGAAACAACCAAACCAAACATCATTTTGGTGGAGTGTATACAATCGATCAATTATCCCAAAGACCGTCACATCATGCCTACGTTGTCAATCTCGACCTTCGTAATCAACCAGGATCTCACTGGGTTGCGATTTGGGCGGAGAGAAATGTTGGGGAATTTTCCGAATCGTATGGACGTTCCATGAAACAACTGCCGTTGAGACGTTTTGTCTTTATGCATATCTACCGCCATATCGAAAACAACAAAACTCTACAAGGACCCTATTCAACAGTGTGTGGACAATATTGTGTTTTATATCTCTACTACAAAAGCTGTGGTTATTCTCTACACGATTTTATGAAACTGTTTGAAAAACATAAAGACTTAAACGACCTGACAGTTTGCAGACTAGTACGAAAACATTTCAAAGACGAGTTAGTTCGCACAAGAACCAATAATCGTTTTTGGAACAACATCAAACCATGCTTGCCTAACCAGATTTGCTGTGCCCTGCTGCCTACAAAGAAAAAGAAGAAGAAGATTCTTTATTGAAATTTAAAAACTTATTCATGTAACCCCTTTTTTCCTATAATATAATAAAAAAATAAAAAAAGATAATTCTTGTGTCTGTGTATACTTCTTTCAAAATCTAAAAACATTAAAATAAATAAAATCATCAACATACATGTCCATACATGTTGGAAAACGTCATCAGACAAGTTCATACATTAAATATCTACCCCGAAACGTCACCATTCTATTGATTAAAAATTATCACCATTGTACCCTTTATTTCTTAACAATAAAAATGACACCATTCAATTCTCCACGGAAAATCTCGAACTTTGAGATATTACACGACCTATAATCCCTTTGGTTACAAAATAACCCGTTGATCACATTTAATTATTATATTAATTGTTTAAAAATAACACCATTCAATTCTCAACGGAAAATCTCGGACTTTTATATTATTACACGATCTATTTACCCTTTGGATACAAAATAAACCTTTCATCACGATTAATATGCAAATTAATTATTAATAATTATATTAATATGTCCTTTAACCCTTTGGCTACGAAAAACTCTTCATTCACCTTACCATTATGCGAAAGATAATTAATTTTTTTATTATGCAGATGAGATATGTCAATATGCTAATGATATGCAAATGAGCAACTGAAGTGCCCTCAAATGCGCGACTATAAGGCCCCCTCTACTACTTTTATCTAACAGTGCTTGGCTAATTTCTACTCCTCTCTGTTTCTTAAAACATTTAAAACTGTTTATAACATATGCCTTCAAGATAAACCTGGTTTCCTTGTCATGGATACTGCAGTGGTTATATATAAGCTAAAGTGTAGGACATGTGGTGGGGTCTATTTTTGAAACACGGGGAGGAAATTGAGTGAGCAAGTGAAAGAACACGTGGCTGCTTTCCGCAATGACCACCCGGAAGTTTCCGATTGGGCCTATCACTGTATAAAGTTAAATCCTAACCCTGATCCAATTTTACAGATAATGTATAAAAATGTTTATGACAAGGAAACCAGGTTTATCTTGGAGGTATGTGTTATAAACAGTTTTAAATGTTTTAACAAACAGAAATGAGTAGAAATTAGCCAACTACTGTTCGATAAATTTAAAGTCAATTGTAAAAAATTATAGAAATTTTTCCAAGAATGAAAATAATTTGTAAGAAAAATCTATTATAATAATATGGAAGTTTTAAAAAGTTTACAATTATTATAAACAATGTTGTTAACAGTATACAAGTTGAATATATTCCCATGGGTTTTCTGATATTATTACCAAATTCTTTATTATATTTTACGAAGAGTTTTTTTTCCGTGTATATTATGCCTGATGAAGCAGTTAAAAGTAATAAACTGCGAAATATAGCGTTGATAGGAAGAGGATGTGTCTTATATCATTACTAGTAACTTATACAGTTGTTAAGTCTTCAAATTTTTAAATATAATTAAGGAGGTGTAATAATTTTACAGTTTTGTCATCTTTGTAATTTATATGAGGACAAGCTATGCTGTATATACAGGGTGCACCCAAAAGTCCAGTCACCCAAATCACTTTTGAACGAAGATTGAACTGTAAGTTAGGTATTGGCATAGTAAAGCGACCATGCGCTATCACATGATACTGACTTCAGCACCCCTAGCGGACCAAAATAAATGAGAAAATTGTAGAGCATCACCGAATTACTAAGAAATATCATTTTAAATAAAAGAATCGTACAAAATAGAAGACGGTCGACATCGCGAGCATAGGTATTTTTATGCCGCATTCAAAAATGATGGTTGTGACCTGAAGCACTCCTACAGATAAAACTGATGCTGTGCAGTCTACAGAGAATCGTCGACTATCGAGTAGTCTGTTAATGACAACGTTGTATCTTCATACAGGTTATTCGAATGAAGAGTATCCTGAGATGGTACTACTATAATCCAAAGTTCGTCGTAACTGTAGGAAAGCTAGTCGGCAATATAACTTTTTTTTTTTTATTTGAATCTACATTTGAATTACATTAGAGTCCCGTTAGGAGCTCAAGACTCCTATCAACAGGTGCTAAAGTTATTTTTATTAAATCTATATTAAAAAATTTAAATCTTTATTAAATCTATATGAATGAAACAAAACAAACTAACAAAATTGTATTAATAGAGATGATATATATATATACAGTAGTTCAGAAATAATAATAGTATACATATATATATACATACATATACATACACACACACATATATATATATATATATATATATATATATATATATATATATATATAAATTTACACATATATCTACATACAATATCTACATACCTACGTATATGTACGTATATGTACTTATAAAATATAAAGTGAGTTATAGATTACATGAGGTACAAAGATATATAAAAGAATGCACAAGTTTGTACAAAGGATTTACAAAATGTGTAGAAACGGTTTTACAGAATATGTAAAATAGATTTCCTTAATTTGTATTTACATAAATAAAAAATTCATATAGGTATATTTGTTTATTCTTATCTATGAAATTTACATTAAAATTGCTACTTTCTGTGGTGCAGTCAGTACAGCATTAGAAATTTTAATGGATGCCTATTTATGAAAATTGATTTTTTTTTTTTTCAAATTTTTTCACTATTGTTAATAAACCATTTTATTAGGAATTTTTTTAGTTCGGAAATTTTTGTAAACGATCTAATTTTGTTAATGCCAATCTTGTTGATGGTTTTTTCCAAATAATGTAAATAATGCATTTTTCCATAATTTTGGTTAATTTTTGGATATTCTAATTTTATTGTATTGTGATCTCTTAACTGATAATCATTTTATCTGATATTTTTCCATTTATAAATCAAGCTATAGTAATTCTTTACTATTAAATTATATTGGGCTTTTTGATAAGGCGTGAGCTTTTGTATTTTTCCAATAAATGTTTGTTTTTATGGTTATTAATATGTTTTTTGTTACTGAAAATTAATTTTAGAATCTTTTTTTGTTGACCATTTAGGAGTTTGAGATTCTTTTTTGATGTCCTTGTCCAGATGGTATTTGCATAATTTAGATAGGAGTCGAAGAATGCATAATACAAAATCATTTTATATTTAATTGGTAATATATTTCTTGCATGATAAAAGATAAACGTCATTGTATTTAATTTTTGATAAATTTCTTTGATTTTTAGGTCCCAGGTGCATGTATTGCTTATTTTTTTTTTTTTTTTTTTTTTTTTTTTTTTTTTTATTATTTTTGGACAGTTGGTACAATTAGTTGCCCTATTGTGTAAACAATCATGTGTATGAAAGTGCACATTCGGCTGATAATTGGTTTTTCTGTTTTTTGTATGTATCATAAAAATATTTGTCTTTTTTTAATTAATCAGTAATTTATTATCGTGTATACAGAATTGTATATTGTTGAAATCTTCTTGTATTTCCTTGTTAGCTATATTTGCATTTTTACCATGTTTTAGTAGTATTAAGTCATCTGCATATATAAAAATTTGTGAGTGTTTTATGTAGTTTACTATATCATTAATGTAAATAATAAACAGAGTAGGACCTAGGATGGATCCTTGTGGTACGCCTGTGTTTATCTTGAATTTGGAACTTGAGGTGTTGTTCATATTCACGATGATTTTTCTGTCTGTGAGGTAGTTCCCAATTATGTTTAACACAAGGCCCCTTATTCCAATTTTTTCTAATTTTTTGATTAAGATGTCATGGTTGATCATATCGAAAGCTTTGGTGAGATCTATTGACAGTAAGATTGAAAAGTTATTTTTATTTAGATTTTCATTTATATTTTCATTAAGTGTCTCTAATAGCGTCGTTGTACTCTTATTTTTTTGATAAGCATATTGATTCTGGTTAATAATTTTAAATTTTGTTAAATACATATTAATTTTATTTACTAGATAAGTTTCGATGATTTTACTGAGTATTGGTTGTACTGATTTGGGTCTATAGTTTGATATGTCACAAATGTCATTACTTTTGTACACTGGTGTTATCTTTGCTGTTTTTAATGCGTCTGGGAAAATCTGTGTCCTTATCATGCTGTTAATTAATAATGTATTGATGATTGAGAAGGATTCTTTGTTTTTTTTTATAACTGAAGTTGGGATTTTGTCATTTCCTATAGATTTTAAGTTTTTTAAATTAGTTATTATGTCTTGAATCTCGCTGATTAATGGCTCTTCCAATTTCATTGAATTATTGTTGTTTGTGTTTATATTAGTTAAAATAGTTATATTACATTTATTTAAAATTTTATTTCCTATTTCTGAGTAGTGCTTGCCAAACAGATTTGCTAATTTTTTCTTTCTATTATTTCCCGTCATAGACTCTATTAATTTGTCTAATTCTCTATTGTTAGTTTTTTTTATCATTTTTTTTCCCAATTATGTCATTTAATTCCAACCAAATAGTTTTAGTTACATTCGTTTCGGAGTTGAGGTTTTTGTAGTAGTATTGTTTTTGTCTTAATTCTATGATTTTGTTTACTTTATTTCGCATTGTTTTATAGTCGTTGTAGTGTATCTTATTTGTTAAATTATTTTTATGTTTTCTGAATAGCTTGCTCTTTTATTTATTTCATTTATTAGTTCTTCTGTTATCCAAGGTTTCTGAAATCTGTTATTGTTTTCGGGTTTCTCTATGGGAATTTTTTTATTGTATTTGGAGTTACTGATACTATTTAGAATTTCGGAGTAAAGTGATTAGGAGTATTTTTGTTTTCAATTTCACTGAGGACTTTCTTAATGTTGCTTTCTAATAAATTATTATCAAAAATTGTTATATGTTGTGGAATATCGTTGTTTTTTTCTATATTAGCGCTAATGTTAAGAGGGCAACTGTTTATTTCTAAGGCTGTTATGTAATGGTCCGAAAAGTGTTCTTTACAAATTATTCCTTTAGTGTTGGTTTCATAGTTGTTAATGAATTTATGATCAATGCAGGATTTTGACTTGTGATATTTAATTTCTTGTTGTCTTGTGATTCCATATATACAGTTTTTAAAACCATGGCTAAGCAGAACTTTTATGTATTTTTGCATAGTTAGGTTTTTATTTTTTTGTAATATATCAATATTGATATCACCTATTATGATGGTAGTACTGTTTCTATTTGTTATGTTTTTTAGGATGTTATTGATTTCTTCTAAAAATAGTTTTTTCTTTGTGGAAGGTGGTCTGTATATTGCTAGAATATTAATTTTGCTATTTTTAGTTTCATCATGCATATTGATATAAATATTTTCGCAATGATTAGTTATAATTTTATTTGTGTTAATAGATAGATTATTTTTATAATATATTATTATTCCTCCACCTCTTTTTTTGCTTTTTAATTCGACTATTTGATTAAAATTGATAAGTTGATAAATTTGAGTTTCATTTTCTTTCATGTTAACTTCAGTTAATATTATTACTTGTAAATGCTTCAATATATTATTTATTTTGCATAAGATTAAATTCCAATTAGTTCTTAAGGACCTAATATTAAGATGTAGGATTCTGAATGGATTAGTAGTATTGGTTTTTTTTTCTCTATTCTTACGATAAACTTTTGCCATTTTTTAAGATTTTTGATTATTATTGTTTTAGGTTCTGTAATACCTTTTTCTATGACATCTATTGAATCCATTTAAGATATAAGAATTATTATTATTATTATTATTATTATTTTTTAACCCAGATAAATTAAATGATTGTTTCCAAGTCATCTTCTCCCTTTATCGTGATAATGTTACTGCTGTCCTCCTTTCTTGTTAGGATTTTTCCCGATTTTGTCAAAACGAATTTATATTTTTTTTTCTTTGGCTTTCACCTTGGTTTTCCATAGCAGGGTTTTGATGTTCTGTGACAGATTTTCATTGATAAAGACGGGACTGTGGTCATTATCGTTAAAAATGTCACTGTTGCCGATTCTGGAATTTTTTCTTTTCTCTAGGCATTCAACTTGTGTTCTTCTGTCTTTGAATTTGACAATTATTGGGGGTGGTTTGCTTGTATTCCTGCTACAATTCTGTGAGCTACATCTATGTTTCCTTTGTTTTCACTTATTTTCAATTTATTTTCTATCTCATCTAAGATTTTGTATATGTCTTCATTTTGTGTTGTTTTCACACCATGCACTTCTATGTTTAGAAGTCTCGAATGAGCTTCTAATTTGTCCATGGAATCTGCCAGTGTTTTCATTTTGTCTTTTGTTTCTTCATTTTCTTGTTTTATCTGAATGATAAGTTTTTTGTTTTCCTTATTTGATTGTTCTGTTTTCTTTTGTCTTTGATTCAGATCCTCATATTTGTCTGAAAGGAACTGGAATGACGTTTTTAACTCATCCATGTCACTCTTAATTGTATCTAATGTTGTTAGTTTATTTCTAATTTCTATTAAGAGTTCTCTTGTTGTTGCGTCTTCTTTCTCACCATTTTCTGATTCACTGAGATTGTCTTTTGATTTTAGCTCACATTTGCTGCAGGACCATTTTTTCTTTTTTTTCTTTGCTCATTTTTTTGTATTTCTCTTCTTCAATTGAGCACTTATAGTGATAATCCGTATTGCAGGATAAGCAACGAACCTCTGTACCCTTAAGATTTTCTTTACAAGAAACACAAATTTTGTTGTTGGCCATTGCGGGTTTTTTTTGGATAGGGGTGGGGGGGTCTTTACAAGTTGTTTTTATATTTCAGTCTTCATCCTCTCCCTTCTTTTTTTTTTCAATGGTATCATCCGCTGACCCGCACTTTTCTCTTTGTATTCGAGGTCTAGGTCAAGGTCACGTCAAATGGCTCTGAACTGACCCTCCTAATACCCTATCAAGTGTCTATATTTTAAGAAATAAGTAAACTTACAGTTTCTTTTTCAGCTGATTTCCACTTCCACACTGTCTGCCAACCTCTTAC
>JAFIDM010096764.1:24852-45559 GCA_023159025.1 Thereuonema tuberculata | reverse complement strand
GTCTCGACGGAAACGACGAAGCAGATTAGATATGCAGATACTTGACTTGACTTGATGCCTCATCACCCATTGTGGGTGTAGGCGACTTCCATGGAAATTCGACGCCATTGTTTTGAGTCCTGGGCAAGGGTTGTCAGGTGATGCAGCCACTCGCAATTGAATGTCTTACAGCTAAGGTTGAATGGGCGCATGATTAAATTTTCGGCTTTTCGCTTGAAGTGACATAGAGTTGTTAGACGAACACCTCCTTTTGGCCGCTTCCAGGCCGGACCCGGCTCTGCAAGCAGGGAGATTTTTGCGATACGACATGTTGGCATTCTCAAAGTATGCCCAGTCAATGCCATCGTCTGAGTTCAAGAATGGTAGATATATTTTCATTAAATTTACATTTACGGCGAATTTCAGCATTAGAAATTTTTTCAGAGTATTTGATTTTGGTAAGTCTACGCAAACATCAATTATGGAATAAGTCCAGACTTTGTTGGTGAGCAACTTTTATAGGCCAGGTTTCACAACCATATAATAACGTTGGTAGAATAACAGCCATGTAAATGCGGATTTTAGTGTTCAGGCGAATGTCTTTCCTAGCCCAAAGTTTTTTGAGCGAGCATCAGTCAACAGTTCTCTTTTGAATTCTAGCACTTATGCAGATACAACAAGGCGATGTTGTGGCATATGTCTTGGCCAAGCTATATAGGAGTACGAGGGAAGTTAGTTTCGCATTTGGTTTGCCACCATCCCATGAGCTGCAAATTTATAGAAGGATGGTGCTCACCGTCCAGTTATCTGCAAGCACTGTTGTCAGGAAGTGGCCATCGATGCTTTGATTGATGCAATTTTGCAATGAACATCCTAGATGAAAATCCAGTGTTTTTATCAAATATTCTCTGGACAGACGAGGCGCAATTCACACATCATTATTGGGTGCTATCGATCCGTAATTTTTCGGGAGCTGAAACATCTCGCTGGCCAATGAACGTTTTAGTATGGCATTTGGAAGGAGCGACTTGCTGGGCCTCTATTTTATGAAGGAACATTAACTGGACCAATTGGAGTTGCTACAGGATACGTTAAATGATGGGTTACATGATCTTTCTCTGGACGATCTACCGATACTGTGGTTTCAACATTGTTACGGTTTCAAGAAAAGTAAAAGTGATCAAACAAAATTAAATATGACGAAAAAAATTATGGCGAAGATAGACAGAAAACCATGCTGTACAACCAAAAATTCTGTTATGGTTCATGACGGAATCAGAGTAAATACGTGAATTAGAGGGCTAAATTTGCTAAAGCAGACAGAAAAGCTGACCTCACTCTCATAAAGAACGAATCGAAAAATAAGTATCTACTTAGAATTAGAATACTTAGATATTCTACTTAATCACTTAGAAATTCCTTGAATGTCTCTAGATGGAAAATTCTAAATAGAACGTACCTGATTCTTGAGAATTGCATTGATATCACTAATCCTTCTACGGCGTGAATTGGAAACTTGCGGAGCCCTCGAGAGTAACTCCCCCCCCCCCCCAATATTGACTCAATAAGTAAATGGATTAAGCAAAAATAAAAATATATTATATATCTTTCAATAACAACAACATTGTTTTGGTTATGCATCGACTGATAATCTCTAATGTATGCCATGATAATGAAAAACACAGAATGTTGACTATGATACACAACTATTTAATTTTACAAACTAGAAAACATCATTTGAATATAGTCTAATGAAAACGTGTTTCCTAATTTCCTCCCTTAAAACACTATATCTGACCAATACAATCCATTATCTGCATGTATAAAAATGAATGTTTCTGTTTTTGTTTGTTCTTTATACACTCCTAGACGCTTTGACCTATATCGACCAAACTTTGCAGAATTGCTCTTTAGGACCCTGCGCAAAAGATAAGCTACCTTAGAACAGGGACACCCTCCCCCTAGGGGATGAAAAGGGGCGAAATAATCAAATATGCATTTGGAGGTGACAATCAGAACTAAAGCCAATCATATATCCCGTATGCGTTCCCATATCACTCATCAGATTGCAATGAAACTTTGGAGAGTTGTTTGGGGCACGCCCGGAAGCTTTCTGAATTAGTAGGACACCGGCCCTTATATTTTGGGTCCCTTAATAGGCCTCCAAATCTATTGCAAAAAGGTAAAAAATTCACTCTCCTATGGGGCAGAGACACCATACTTGGATGAGTGGAAGGCGACACAACTACCTAAGTGTCCCACCATTTGACCGACACCGGGCCCTTATATTTAGGGCCCCTTCGTGGGCCCCCAAGTGTTTGCATAAAGTGAAAAATTCGCTCCCTATGGGGGTAGGGACACCACATTTGCATGGGTGGAAGGCAATACGGCTACCTAATTGTCCCACCGCCGACCGTTACCGGATCCTTATATTTAGGGCTCTTTCTCGGGCACAGGTAATCAAATTTAACATATTTGCTAGATAATGCAAAAATTTGAAAATCCACTCCCCTATTGGGGACAGGACACAACGCTTCGGTGGGTCGAAGGCAACACAATTACTAAGTATCCCATCCCCGACCAACACTGGGCCCTTTCTTTCTTTGAATGATATTACACGCCGAATACAGCTAGTTCATAATAAAGACGATTAATACTATAATGCAAACTAGATTATTTAGGTTAAAATATTGAATAAGCTTAGATTTAAATCAGATGCCATTCGAATGATGAGATTAGCTCTCCCTTTGGTCGGCCAACCTCCATCTAATAGCAATAATACAAGATAAAAAAGATCGAAGCAGTCATAAAATCTTTCCTCCTGAATAAAGTGCCTAATATTTAACAAAATTCACAAAACATTATAATGTGTGAAATATTAAATGAATACAATAGAATTATTATAACGCAATTTCTTCTCGAAATTGGCTTTCATCTGGACTAGCTAAGTGCCATTCTCAATCTGACAATCTATAAATAAATGATAAGTTAATCTTATTAAAATTAACGAATATATACATACACGATAGTCTCTATCTAAGCACTTCTTTTCAATCTCAAAGTATTTGGCAAAGATGGGTAAGTATATAGTGATAAAGTGACTGCAACGTCTCTTACTGCTGTGATTATGTTTGGTTGGCTCATCCACGTAAACAGTAACAAATAGTACTGACAGTTCAGAAGCTTGTTTGGGAACGCCTTTAATGGCACATTAGGGGTGAGTTGTCCGTGCAATTCGCTTCGAGGGCATCCATCGCACCTGGCTAACACTGTGTTGGGTGATAGGAATCCTCACCGGTATTAGCCATCTATAAGATAGCCCGGTAGTTGTCATTCAAGCCATGGTCGTCTTGCTCATGTGAAGTGGTTCTCCGTTCATGCCTGTTCTTATGTCCGATCGGAATTCACCGCATCTGGACCTCAGTGAATTCTTAGAAAAGTATCTAGGTTAGTTGTCGAAAAAAGCATCTCGCTGCAGTCAATCGTCCTTTCCAGTCCGTTTCAATCTTTTTGTCTAAAGTAGGGGAGGTTTCCCACATCGCTATCTTCCTCAAACTTCCTTTTCTTCTACACTCCTAAAAGTTTCTTCCTTCATATCTGGTAAAGCTCAGCGTATCCCGAAATACGAGAATTGACACCTAGCGACTTGTGTGGACTCCAAGTCATATGAGGTAAGGGTATCTCGAGTGGTGTTTAGCTTAAACTTCATCTGGTACAGCCATCGTAGAACCTAAATTCTCTTTAGGATCTTTTGTAATTCCACTGAACATTATTTTTGACAATGTCTGTTGATAGGTTCTCTAGCTTCAATTTATTGACTCTGCTACATCACAAAATATTGAAGGCAATGGTTGTAGCGAACTTGATTCGACTGCATTATAATCATGTTACATTCATTCTGTCATTAGCGAACAAGCAAGAATAATGGCTGAAATAGTATTCGTAAATATTAAATTCACTATTTCGTGCTACCTCAAAATCTTCGTCAATTAAACCAGATAGTAAACCATGTAGTCAACTCGGTAGTTTACTAGTTAAGACGATAGACATAACTGCCAAAATTCTTGAAGCTTGACAAAATCAAAAGTTTTCGCGACTGCAAAGATAAGTTAAGTTAAAGGTTTTTAAAAATGTATTATGGAAAGAAGCAAAACAATATTTTATTGCAGCCACAATAATCATAACAACACAGAACACTTTCAACAAATACAAAAGTACACCTACACTAATGCGTGTCTAAAATACGAAATCAGAAAATGTGGATAGAAGAGAGCAAAAAAGTGTAATGGGGAAAACAAAATGCAAATACTGTATAAACTAAAAAGAGCGTGATAATAGGACGGTGCTCCACCATCTAAGTCAGGATCGTGGAGCACTTCCCGTCCTAGACCGTCTCAGAAAAGTTAATCGGTAATTTGACCTGAGTCCAATGGATTTCTTTCTTTGAGGTTATCTAGGAGAGAAATTGTACACTGTGGAACTGACGACTCTTCACTCTGACGTAGAGTAGTTGCTTCTGTGAGAGCCTGACATCCACAAATTCCTTACAGCGTATTGCAGTAGACGTTGAATATATTGAACATGCTCTATTTTACACTATAAGTTATGTACGTATCGCTTTAGCATTAAATAACATTCCAAAAATTTAGCGTCTACCGGCTTCTAATTGCTCGATTCTTTTCGGTAAAATGTCATTTCCTACTAATTCGGTAATGATCTACAACTTTCTCATTAATTCTTTTTCCGTAAGTCACATGGTTTACGAAATAGGGTTACTAACTTCCAAATTTTGCGGCTATGGGCGCTGACATCATTCTCATCTGACAGCGTATGGTCGCTTCCCTATAACAATATCTAACTACCGTAACTCTGTTCAAAAGTTATTTTAGTGTCGTTATTTGGATGCTATCCCATGCACCCTCTATATAAATAACTTACTGTTATTAATCAAACTTTCTTTGTTGTCATGTAGAAAAAGGGTGAATATAAAAAAATATGTAAGTAATGTTAGTCAAATTATTTTTTTTTTATTTTGAAAGCATTTTGAAAGTATCCATATATAATTCGAATGTGATGGTTAATATTAAAAATAAAAGTGTTCTACAATTTTCTGTTTAAATTAAGTATCACAACATGCAGTTTTAATAAACATTTATTATTTTAAATAAACAATTATGACAAGACTTCTGTTTATTAAGACTCAATAGAAAACGCTACATTTACCCTTAGGTAGAGGTCCCCTGAAAACCAGTCAGGTGGAGGAGGTGGAGGATAAAACTTCAGATATGAAGTCGGACCAGATAAAGGAAAGAGGTCGGCTATATTTTATTTTGAAAAATTAAAATAATAAATTAATAAATTGCTTATATCATCTTAGTTTTCTATGAAATATTAAGAAGTAATAATTTGAAATTTATTATTTCCTTCAATTAATCAGTAAAAATAAATTAAGTAAAATGGTATTATGAGAATTAAATATCACAGTAAAAGGTTATTATGCAGAAATTTCAAAATAAAATTACTTGATTATTATTGAAACTTAAAATTGTTTTCCTTCCTTCCAAAAAATAATAACAAAAAATAAATTATTTTAATTTTCAGAAAATCTCAAGTTTTTTAAATAAGTAAAACATAAATGAATGGAATAATAAAATTCTGCATTTTTTTAAATCTGTAATATGAATTTATCTATTACGAATATTTTAACTGCGTGTGGTTCAAAACCTATTATTATTTTTTCTGCCAAGTCGTTCCTACTTTAAAATTATATACTTGTTTTTTGATACTCCAGTAATCACATTTTGGACAACATATGGGTGCGCATAAAATAGCAAGAGGTGTTCAGAGCCCTCTAGCGAGGAATGTATTGGACGAATCGTAACAACATTCGGTGCACATACAGAGTGGACCTTGCGGTTTCGATTTCTAAAAAAAAATAATTGGTACCAGAAGTCGGAAATAGGGGCAAATGTGGCGCTGTTAATGCACTAATTTGCATAACCGCATTACGTGTAGGGCGATCATGATAAAAAGAAAGGCTTGGAGAATTCACATCAATCAGCTACGAACTGCCTTTCGATGCTCTTACCTTACTTGACCGTGCTTTGTTAGTGATGCTGTATTATCAGCGGGACGAGAATACCAGTGCTGCCCTTTACAATTTCGGCTATTGAAGACGCTACGAAGAGGACGGATGAGCATAGCAAATCGACGAAAAACAATTCAATGATTGAGACTACTGGAACTCTAGCAGTGCAACCAGGCCGGATGGCAAAGCTATGAGTCACCAACATGTTGAAGAAGTTGCAACTGCTGTTGTGGAAAATCCTGATCAGATACTGAAGTTTTTCCCCTATAAAATATATATTGTTCAAGAATTGCGCCCTGGGGATGGTACCACCCGATTGAGATTCTTGGCTCATATGGTAGTGGATGAAGCATGACAACGGCGGATTTTATGGAGTGATGAAGAGCACTTTTATTTGAACAGTGATATCCACACACAACTGCCGCTTTTGGGCTGCGACTAATCCAAACGTGAGTCTGCAGATGCCTATCCACTCGTCGAAAGTCAGAGTGTGATGCTGTTTTATAACATCGTTTATAATCGGTCCTTAGTTTTACGAGGAAACTCACCGAAGTTGACTAGTGACCTGTTCCATCAATGCTGCAAGGTATTCCGATATGCTAAAGAACTTCTGCAGGAAACAGGATTTCTCGAATCGACCGTCTTCATGCACAATGCTGCACCTCCCCACATGCACCTCCCCACACGGATGTCAGGTACAGCATGTGTTACGGCAACATTTCTCTGACAGCAGAAACATTGGTCTTGCATTTCCCACAGCATGGCTACCAAGGTCGCCTGATCTCAATCTTTGTGTTTTTTGGCGGTGGGGATTTCTTAAACATTGTTTATCAAGGACGTGTGCTCGATATCCCGACATTGAAAGATCGAATTACATTAGAGTTGCAACATATCCATTCCGATGTGTTGCAAGCCGCCATGAAACATGTCGTGCACTGTACGCAGCTTGTGGAGCATCACAATGGTGGTCATGTGTAATCTTATTTATAATTACAATAAAAGTTATCTAATTTATTATGAAACTTGATGTGTGCTGTCTCATTAGGCAATTACTCATTCATTACTTATAGGTAATACAGTAATCATTGCAGCGCCATATTTTCCCCTGCTGGCAACTTTCGTTTCTAAACCTCCTTTTTTGTTTAGAAATTGAAACCGATGATCCCCTCCGTATGGCCACCGAATGTTGTTACGATTCATTCATACATTTCTCGCTAGAGGACTCTGAACACCTCACGTTATTTTATGCCTACCCGGTATTTTATTTACTATCAAACTAATCTATTGGTAAAGAAGATTAAATAATACAAAGTTAATGTCATTAATCAATAGTTAAAAAGAATATTTTTATTCTTTTGTTTTCGTAATTCGAATTCTTTTTTTCTTAACTTATTACTTAATGTATTATTGGGTTACAAATTTATTTATTCTTCCAGAAGCTTTGTTCAGAATATCAAATTGACATAATCAAGTTACTGAATTCTGATTAAGTATGTTTAATGAATTATTCCGATTTCTATTACAAATGTTTAATTTGAAGAAATATTTATAAGAAGTAAAGAATTTTCATACTGATACATGGACTTGTACGAATACTGAGATAAAGATACCAACAAATATACACTTATTTTTTTTTTAATGTTTCAATATTACAGTAGTTTTTTGTGTGGCAAGTCTTGACAAATACAGTAAAACCTCGTTAAGTCGTCACTCAAGGGACCAAACATTTTTGACGACTTAGGCGGAGTGACGACTTAGGCGGAGTGGAAATTTTTGAAAAAAAAACAAAACACTGAAATACAGTATTTTCATGAATTGCTTTAGGAGTCGGAGAGAAAAACAACATTTTTAGAAATCAATACATGCAAATGAATGAGTGGAAAATAAAAAAAAAGCACTTTTTATAGTTACCACATTTTAATCGTTTAAAAAGAAAGGCAATGTCTGTCTTTGAAACGTTCCAGCCAACCATTGCTATCGCCAAAATCTTCAATGTTCAACTCCTTAGCAATTTCCATGGCTTTTTCTTTGAGAATCACGGCTGAAATCGGCACATTTTGTGATCTGGCATGTTTTAGCCACCGAACTAAAACCTCCTCGATCTCGCCAAACTTCGATTTCCTCATTCTCTTTCTTTTGTCTTTGCAGTCAGCTTCTTCAATTGCTTATTTCGATGAAAGAATATCGTTTAATGTAGTCCTGGGAATATGGTGTTCTTTGGCTAAAGCGGTTTTCGAATCATTTGATTTTTCAAAAAGTGAAAGTAAGTCTTTTTTTCCTTTAAAAGATAACGAGGTAAGTTTTCGTTTCCCTGGCTTGTTAAAAACGTAATCGAACCACGAAATTGCAAGAGAAAAAATAGCCCTTATAGCGGGGGTTAACCTAACCTTCGTAATACTGTACCTATTTATGGTAAATTACGAAGGCTACGGCTTTTACTCGCTATAAAATGAAGTCACACTCAGGAGCCGTCAAGAAAAACGTCTACACTCGACAGAGTCGCAGCGAGAAGTGTGCTTTGAATGATTAGCAGCGAGATTCCAAGAACCCAAATCCTCCGAAGGGGTATGAAAGGAATGAAGTGACAGGCATGGTCGAAAATTCCCCGTAAAGGCTTGACTTTCTTAAAGTGAAGGGGTGGAGCTGAAAAGACAACACGATGGAATGCTAAATGGAGAAGAAAGATGCTTTTGGCTATTTTTGAGGGTGACGAGTTATCCGGAGTAGAATTAAATTTGGTGACGGGTAAAGGAGGGTTATTTTACATTATTGTCTATGAGACCTTGTCGGGACCAAAGGAAAACGACGACTTAAACGGAGTGACGACTTATCCGGGTGACGACTTAACGAGGTTTTACTGTAGTTGGAATCCACTTCCAAATTACATCATCATTAAATCATTATTTTCAAAGTATAAAAAATATGTGTCAATTTTTTATATGTGTTCCTGTAAATTTTAGGCTACCATAGTGAAAACACATTCAACTATTCAAGACTTTTGAAATAAAATTTGGAATATGATAAAATTGATACATATATAATATAAATTGAACAACAATTTGTATTCAAAGATACGGTATCATTTTTACCTTGAAAAGTGAAGGTTATGCAGTTTTGATAATGGAATTTTGGAGTGATATTTTCATTATATTGCATTTCAATTATGATTTCAAACAATAAATTAAAAATTTTAATGATTGTTGCCATCAAAATAAAAGAGGTATTGAGAGCCATTATTAAACCCAGAATCATCAAAATGTGGCTTCGATTCTGATAATAATAAAAGATATCAAAAATATTTTTTGTGTCAAAATTGAAGCCTGATTAATGATTCAAAAATTAATTACAAAAATTAACAAAATTTTGTTAATTTTTACATAAAATGACAACTAATAATTAATTTAAATAAATATTTTGAGTCATTAATCAGGTGTACAAGGCTTCGTTTTTGACACACAAAATATGTACAGCACACGTGAAACAATCATGAATTCGAAAAAGTATTGTTTGATAAATAACAATAATTTATCGAATTATCTACAATTGAAAAAAAGAGGACGTTATGTTATTTCTAAAATTAATATTTTTTTTTTTTTTTTTACAAATGCCCAGGCTCGTAGAGTAATTGTCTTTCTTTAGGCCAACAACAAGGGGCGAGATATGATGCCTTTAACCGACGAATCGTTGCCCAGGGTACGCCAAGGGAGGCAGCATCAAGTGATACCCGCAGGAACGGACAGAAACAGAAGAAGAAAGAAACATCCATGCCACGACCGGGATTCGAACCCGGGTCCCGGCATACTGGCCGCACGGCAGACCGCCGTCAAGACCGCTCGGCCATGCCGGCACGGCTAAAATTAATCATTTGAAGTAAAGGTTCGCAATTGATTAAGACAGAGAAAAATTATTGAAAGACATATAACAATGTAACTTGTTTCGGTCTTCGTTGAGATGTCCTTTCTTAAACGTAAGGGTTCGCTAAGAGAGTGCGTCCAAAAAGAATTCACGACCAATCAAAAATACTACAATTAGCCCCTTGTCAAATGTACATCCGTTTGCTCCTTGATGATGCAAGTGTGGAAGTAATCTCAATCTCTTCGTTTGACCTTGGAGAAACATAAATTCGATGCTGGCACTCTTGAAAATGGTGCGTTTGAATTCTGCGGGTAAAAAACAAAATGTCCGCCATCACAAACAAGTTTTCCTTTTAATTCAGTAACTGTTGGGATTACGAATAAAAGTTTTAAACAAAAAATAAAGCTACACAAATTCTGCACAGAAAAGGTGTTTTATGTAGGATCAACCTAAAGTACTTTTGTATTTTTCAAAAATAAAAATGAATATGTCCCAGTACGAGGGTTTTGCAAGCGCATATTTACATGCTTGACATTATTTACATCGGCCTCTGGATAATTCAAATAATAAATAATACATAAACGCTAATAAATTAAAAATATCTCCTTTCCCTTATGTTGTACTGTAGGAAATTGAAAGATAAAAAGTACCACTGTAGTTTTAACCTTTAATGAAAATACTGTAGAAGAAATGCAATGTTAATAATTTATATAGACAGAGTGGAAACAATAATACTTGTCACTCCTATAATTACATTTTTAATTATAGGTCTAATCATCGTCACTTTCAATGCAAATCTGACTTAGATCTAAATCTTCATCATCATCTAGCAGGCACTCTCCCATATTGTCACAATGGTCGGATTATCTTTGCACTTACACCGGAGTCCATTTGACTGACATGTACATGGAAGAGAGCAACGCCTTTTGGAGAATGAGCAGGACAAAGTTTCAAGACAAGCTCTGGTGCACAAGGATTGGTTCAAGAAACAGGCTCGTATGCACTCCATACTTTGTTCCTTCCAAAATCTGAGGGTGAAGGGCTATTGTGATGCTGAATTAGGTGCTGATTCCACTCAAAACACTGAAGGTGAGCCCTTAGCAATGCCGGATCCAGTGCAGATCTTGTTGGAGGAAGGTTCTCATCTTGACACTGTTTCTGTGTAAACAACAACCATCGCACAGCTCCAATGTAGGTCAGTGTTGTCTTGGGGATATAAAGCTAACAAATGAACGCTTCCAAGTTAGTCGTGACATTTTCAGTGAGTGACAGTGTAGTCCCCAATTTAGCAATAGCTTCCAACAGCGTTATCACTTGCGGAATTAAAAGCTTTCCACCGCTTCTTTGCCAGCAAATGATCCTGTTACATCAGCTCCTGAAACTGCGTGTAATCCAGGGAGCGCAGAGGCTTTCAGAGGTTCAAGTGCTCTGTAAATTGAACCTAGCTGAACGAACCTTTTCATGCCATCGCCAAGGAAAATTACAAAATCTTTTGAAAGTTGAGGATAACGGCGTAGTGCTAAAATCAGGACATAAGTATCGGGGGAGAACACATGAGTAGTTTTAATTCCTTTCTGTGCTAAATAAGTTGCTTGTAATATGATCTTTGTGTCGGCCTCCTCCTGCGTATTTGCAAGACTGTTTATATCATCGCCATGTGATGAAGCTGCTTTGTCCCTCCAACGGAGTACGAACCTTTTGTTGTTGGACACGCCAAATTTAGGAATCTGATCAGAAAGGAAACTCTGTTAGTTCATCCTTCGTCTTATCATTGGTCAATAATTTCTGCATAGGTATACTTCCAATTTTCGTTTCTGGTTCGATTTTGTACTGGATTGGATCTGAGCCCTTTTGCCGAATCTCTCACATCGCTTTCTTCAATGAGTTTTCTTTGTAAGAGTTCAAACCTATATGGACCTCACTGAAATTGCTGAAATTTTGTCTGATCCATTGGCTGAAGCTTACACCGAGGTCACTACATGTCTTCACTGTGTTAGATTTGTGGTAGGTATGAAGAAGCGCCATGCCATCTACTCTCACAGCTTTTCCATGTAGATCTTCATTATCTTCTAAGACATCACGTGTGGTGGAAGCATGATCATCCTCGTTTTCTATCTCTTGCATTGATTCAAGAGCATCCGTAAGTTTGTACTTAGCTAGACAATGGTGCATACTCCCGTCAACTACAAACAACGACTTCGGTAGTGCTTAAAACTCATAGTTGCTCAAATTGTGCCTCAAATCTATATTAGGTCTGCTTCTGGAAGCTATCAACAATCTTGAAATAAGAGATAAGTCTGTCTTTATGGCAGTGGTTTTGTCTTTTTTGGTAATTTTAACCTTTTTCGCTGCCATTTTACGCGTTCTAATGACATTCTTTTTCATAGGAGGCCAGAACGGAATGTTGTTAGTATGAACTCGTTGAACTAAGAAAATATTATGCAGATCTTGACCAACTTCCGAAACACTGTCTAAAGACTTAAAGACTCACTTAGTTAGGATATGAATGAGGTATTTACTTTTGCATTGGAAGGGATTTGTCGAGTTTTGAAACGCTTCCTTTAGTTTAAATACATTATCTGGTGAAGTTTAACAAAACAACTGGCACTGTTGAAGTTTAAAAGACACTTCTTAGTGTTTACTTCGTTCTGTATTTTGAAATCCTATCAGTTTTTCAGTTTCGCATGCAATTCTTGTTAGTTCCGAATTAGCAAGGAAGAATCGATGTCGAGCATTCTCATTAAAAGTTATACCAACAAGTTCGCCAGGTACCTTAGTTTTAGATTTCGGTGTTCCAAAGCTTCATCAGTACCTATAGCACAAAAGTGCACTTTACTTCTATTCGCGACCCAATTACCTTCCACAAATTGTTTCCAATCTCTGGATCTGTGGATTCCAGGTTTTCCATCTCTGAAAGATATAGGGTGATCATCCGAGCATAGTTCAATCTATTAAATGTAAAGAAGTATTTTACAAACTCGTGGAGGGATGCTAAATACAGCATCCAATCCGATGTTCTTTCAGCTCTTATGAAGTTCATCATTGCTTGGACCATATCCATATATGTGCGCGCTACTTTGAAAACAGGATGCTTGAGCTTACTTGTTGCTCAAAAGTCTTCTATTTTTTCAACAAGTCTTCTTTCTTTTATGGTAGAAACTACTGCGGCAGGTACCTTTTCCAGCTCTTTTTTATCACTAGCTGTCACTTCTTCTACCAGTTCTTGCAGATGAGGTTTCAAATAGTCTACACTCATTAACAAAAAAAAACGAAGCACCTAGAAGGAGTTGTCCGATGGAGACAAAAATTGGTGGAGAGGAAGATTATGTACAGAATAGAAAATGATTAAACTTTCAGACAAATTGAATGATTTATTTCAGAGTTACAGAGTTACAGAGTAACGAGCTCAATAAGGCGTTGACCCATCGCTATCCTGAATGCAAGCTGCCACACGACGTGGCATAGAGTGATAAAGCTCCCTGATGGTTTCCTGCGGTTTTTCTTGCCAAATTTGCTCCAATTGTCGGGCTAGGTCATCCACATTCCCTGGTGGATGCAGTCGCCTTCCCATCATATTCCAGACATCCTCGATTGGAGAGAGATCTGGCTGGCCAAGGAAGTGTTTCACAGGCTGCAAAACAGGTCATAGCAAAACGTGGCGTATGTGGTCTGGCATTATCTTGCTGAAAAATAAGGCCAGGATACTGCAAAAGGAAGGGTAGCAAAACAGGTCTCAGAATGTGGTTGACGTACCGCAGTGCTGTAAGTGTGCCGCTAATGACGACCAAAAGGGTCCGGCAATCAAGGGAAATGGCACCCCAGACCAATAACTCCTGGTTGAGGGCATGTGAGCGGGCCTGTGAAAGCAGGATCGGCACGCTGTCCTGGGCGTCTCCAGACACGTCTTCGACGATCGTCAGGACACAGTTGGAAGCGGGATTCGTCGCTAAGCACTATACGTCCCCAGTCAGCATCATTCCAACCTGATCGAGCCAAGCACCACTGTAATCTGGCCCGACGGTGTGCAGACATAAGTGGCAGGTGGCGTAGTGGTCGGTACGAGCGTAGATGTCGCTCTCTCAGCCGTCTGTGAATGATCATGGTGGACACTCGTGTGCGGGTCGCACATCTGATGATTGATAACTATGATTCAGGCACTGTGACAGCTGATCTGACAATCACTCTATCCTTCCGCTCTGCTGTGGCCCTAGGGCGACCGCTACCTTCATGACGCTGAAATCTGCCATTGTCCACCCATTCCACCCATCTTCTAATCACCGCATCACTTCGACCCATATGACGAGCGATTCTCCGATTTGCCCAACCTGCCTCTTTCAATCCAATGACACGACCTCTTTCAAACTCTGACAGTTGCACGTAATAAGCTCGAATCCTGCGGCGAGGCATTTTTTAGTCGTTGAAAGGTATCCTAACTCGCAATACAACAGAAAGTTTGACCATCAGATTGAGAATCGCTTCTTATATACACCTGCTGAGTGCGCAGTTCCGACGTGCTGTAGCTCTCGCTATTCATTCATTGGACACCAAAGTTTAATCATTTGCATGGGCAGTCCCAATGTCTTTGCATACGAAATTTCATTACAATCGGACAACTCCTTCTAGGTTTGTCATTTTTTTTGGTAATGAGTGTAGTTGCCCTGGACATTCTTTGTCAATTTCCTCTAGACGTAGGATATTTAGCGCAAAGGCAGTAGTTATATGAGCTTCAATTGCTCTTCTGATGTGTTTACCGTCAAGGATTTGTTTCATTGTTGCAGCAGAATATAATCCACATTCAACCTACACTTCAGGTATACCAGAACCTTCAATGAGCTCTCCGATTGTTCGGAGCTGAGCAATTATACTATGCAGATCATCAGGCTTCAAAAGCCATTTTCCCTTATAGTCATTGACAGCCATTTCCAGTTGTTTTATTGGTTTGTACAGAGCCATATCAACTGTGACAACTATCTTTTTCTTCGTGGCCTCTTCGAAACAAAACGAAAAATAATTTCAATAAAGAAATATAATAATAGCTTAATATAATACCGTCAAAAAAAATTTTAAATTAATAACAGGTCCTAAAAATAAGGTCAAGCATGTAAATATGCGCTTGCAAAACCCTCATACTTGGACATTCATTTTTATTTTTGAAATATATAAAAGTACTTTTTATGAAAAAACGGTTGATCCTATATAAACAGTTATAATAACCTTTTCTGCGCAGATTTTGCGTAGCTACATTTTTTGTTTCTAACTTTTTTTCGTAATCCCAACGGTTACTGATATAAATAGAAAAACATGTTTGCGATGGTGGCCATTTTGTTTTTTACCCGTAGAATTCAAACGCACCATTTTCAAGAGTGCCACCATCGAAATTATGTTTCTTCAAGGTCGAACGAAGAGATTGAGACTACTTCCACACTTGCATCATCAAGGAGCACACGGGAGCCTGTTTTGTACATTTGACAAGGGACTAATTGGCGAGTCAAAATATTATAATGTTCCTATTGTATAGGAGACATATTGTAATGACGGTCCAGTCGAACTAGGAAGTAGAGGGGGAAAGGAAAAGTGGAAAAGCCTATGCATACTGGTTTTTAGATAACTTACATTCTAATGTGCTCATCAGTCATAAAAGAAATGTAAATCATATGAGTTAAAAGATTCTTTTGCAGAGCTGATAAGCCCTATTCAAATTCGAGTCGTGCTGTGCGGTGACTTACGGTCAATTTTGTGCCTCTAGCGGGCCGTCTTGGAGTGAGGTTAGCTTCAAGCGTCTTCTGACTGTCCACTGGCTAACAGCTACTCCACGAACTTGTCTCAGCTCCTGTTGGAAATCGACACCCCTGAGATGGCGATTTCGCAGTGAAGTTTAAGTGATAAAGCGATCGTCCCTCTCAGATGTAAATCGGCGCCGTCCAGTATGTGGTCTCCGAGTGAAGGTACCAGTTTCCTGAAACCTTCTGAGTACTCTTGAGACAGCATATTGGCTCAAGTTTAGTTGACGAGCGACTTCTCGTTGACTGTGGCCTGCTTGCAACAAAGCAACAACTTGTGTGGCGTCTTCTGGCGTAGTATCCATGGGTTTGTGAAAACAATGAATTAAACTTGCAGAGATGTGTACAGATGAACGTCTGATAAGCGACTGATAAGAAATATTGGTCCAAGTGGGATTTTATAGGGGATTTTATAACGGAGTTGGGGATTTCCGTTCAGACTGCATTTTGCTACGCTTACGTTCAGATCACATTCATTTGGAAAATATAGTACAGATTTTTAATTATAATGGTGTCATTGTAAAGTAAAAACATTAGGCTTTCAAAAAAAAAGTTTTTTGAAAATCGGTTAAGCCATTTAAAAAATATACGCCTTTTTGTGCGCTCTGAAGGGGTGAGTCGATTTAGCTGCACGAAAGTGTAGTTTCCGCGTGTGACTACGTAATAACCGATCATTATGCCCTTTTTTACTTTGCTAAATTTATGTTTTAGTAGATGCCTTGAAACCTTTATAAAGGCAACACTGTCAAATTCCTTTAGGTGTTTAACATTAGGCTGGTATTTGTTTTCAAACCACCGTACTACAGGTATCTCATATGAAATTCACTCGTGCGGAGTACTGTTTAAAAGGTAGTTAAGGAAGATCACGGAGTACGGCCAAAAACGAACAGGTAAGTGAGATTCCAATAGGATGGTCCTTGCGTTTTCCAGGAATGTCCGGTTAAAACGCTCGGCTAAGCCGTTTTCTTGAGGTTGATAGGGAGATGAATGATAGAAAACAATTCCCTTATTTCTTAGGAAATCCTTTAATTTACTATTTTGATATTCTGTTTCTTGGTCGGTAAGAAAAGATTTAACCAGAGTTCCCGTCGACCTTTCGGCAAAATCTATGAAGTTAAATATTTTGGCTGCTATTTCTTCTTTGCTACTTCTTTGCTTTTCAGAAGCTATACGAAGCTTCTTCGCTTCATCAATAATCATCAATAAACGTTAGAATATATTGATAGTTGTCAGTAATATTCACGCGAATAGGCCCACAGACATCAGAGTGAATTAGCTCCAGAGGTTTTTCAGTTCGTATGTCTCCGATTTTATGATGTCGATTATTCGTCTGATTCCCGCTTTTACAACTCTCGCAAGGAGTAATTTTCTTCGGAATAACTAGATCTTCTAGACCTCTCAGTAAGTTCTTTTCCTTAATGATTCTCATCTTCTTGAACGATATGTGTCCCAAGCTCTCGTGCCAAAGTTGGTAGGGGTCGGGAACATCTTCATTGAAATAGGCTTGATGATGTTGCTTGATAATGCTGCAGTTGACAGAAAGTAGGTTGTTCTTCAATAGTCCTATCATACATATTTGGTTGTTAGCACGTCGAACGACATATTTATCTTTAAAAATTTCCTGTTTGTAGCCGTTCCTAGCCATTTTACTAGCTGAAATTAAATTCACAGTCATTTCGGGTACGTGGAATACATTCCTGATTTTTACATGTTGGAATTTACCTTGCATTAGGCAACACTTAAGTATAATAGTTCCTTTTCCCACAGCTTTGGTTGACGTATTTATAGAGCTGAATATTTCTACTGGATCTTTCAGCGTTTCATATACTGAAAATGCACAACGACTGTTACAGATGTTGTTGGAGCTGGCACTATCCAGATACCATACATTTTCATGCTCGGCCTGGAATCTTCCGTTCGTGTTGCAACTACTCATTTCAAAGAGAGATTTCTTGGTATTCGATTTCTTCTTCTGAGTATCATTACTTCCATCACCTGTAGTTCAAAAATGCTTGAGTGCTTGAGATCCGCCTTGAAAGTCGTATATCCCAAATAACACCTTTTATTATCCAACAAACGGTATCACACATCTTGACACAGCTCAGACATCTTAACATCATCGTCATTCAGCATGTCCCTTGTTTGTCTTGTATTGTATCATTATCAGCAAATGACCATGGTTATGTCATTTTTACAAACAATAAGGATATGTATGTTGTAACGTTATATCATAATCTTATATTATAAAAGCGTTATTCTGTCTGTCATTATCATAAGACTTTACGTTTTTCCAATTTTGTGACCAAACTATAAGAAAAATCTAATAAAATAAATAAAAAAATAAGATGTAAAAAACATGAAATGAAATAAGCTTTGAAAATGATTCCATCACTTTGTATCTATCTCTCCCATCTGTCAACCATGCGTTGTTTATTTCTACAGACAAATCAAAGATTTTGTTAAATGTTTCCAAAAATATACTTTCCATTCCGCTTACAATTTCCATTTCGCAGAAATTCAAATGAGGTTGGTGCGAAATTACTCTGTTGAGAATGTTTTCTGATGAAGTATAATTCAAAAAAGTGTACTTATTTAAAAGTGTTAAATGAATATTTAATAAATGTATTAAAATATTAAATATATCTTTAAAATATACAAACTTAAATTGACCATTTTTAAACAGAAACTGCATGTATTTCACCGCTATGCGCGCTTGTGTTATAACAGTCACTTCCTTATAAAAGCTTATAACTTTTCATCTAGTGCTCAACCAGTAAAAATTTTGGTGTCATTATTACTATTATTATATTTGGCTGAACATTTTGATATAAAATTTATGTTAATTTGTCTCCAAGTGAATAAATTGAACTCACAGTGTCACAAAAGTTTAAATAAAATACGAACAGACGTAATCCTCGAACTAATCCGTTTAGTTGTCTCCGGACAATATGAAGAACAAAAAAGGATTTAATTACAAGCTTTCAAGTGTGTATTCTGAAATTACAGTGGTGCCGCATGTTTGATAGATAAAAAAATAATTGCCTTGACTTCCATATCACGTAGGTGCTACTATATTCACTTAATAGCCTTTTGTCTATCCTGATAAAAACACTTAAGTATGTAGCTATTATATTTAATATAAATATGACTATTGGATTAATAAAGCTGCTTCAACTATAACTCATAGAGATTTATGGTAAATTGCTTTGGAAATTACTGTCAGTTTTCTGAAATCGTCAAGAATTCGGAGTCTCAAGTTCCTGGCGTCACACAACATATCTAACATGCCAATATTGTTGCAAGGAAAAAACGTAATTTTCCACAAAAAAAAAATCTCTAAGGTTTCCAAATATGACATTTGTTATAAGAACGACTTATTAATTTAATGCTTCCAATTAATTTAACGATAATAAAAGCCTACATTTTTTTTTCAATTAATGAAAGTAGTCGGCCAGCAGCCATTGTAGCTCCTCTTTTTATCTTTCTGGAGGTGAAGAAGGTATCGCTGTTATATTTATCCAAAACATGGTGAGAATAGGATAACACTACTAATACATCCGTGTTTTTTACGCACATTTTCAACTTTCAAATCCACATTTTTTGAGGACATAAATTTCTGTGGTCTGGTCAAGACTTATTTATGCAAGTTTAAAAAAAACCCGATTATTTACAACACGAGGATCGTTTAATAAGTAACGCAACATATTTTTTTCTCTCAAAGTAGAATAAAGTTTAAATACATCACCTTATTCCTCAATTCTGTAGCTACAAGAAACTATTTTCTAACATAATCTCCGTTCAAGTGTATGGCCTTATGCCACTGTGATGTCAGAGCTTGTTAGAAAATGTCAGAAATGTTTGAAGATACTGTGCAGAAAACACGTTTTCTCATCAAATATTAGCCGAGAAAAAAAATATGTTGCATTATTTATTGATTCATTGTATGATCCATACTATAGGATCCATATTATACGATGACATTATATGATATGATCATATGAAATTATATGCTCATATTATATTTTATGATCATATTAAAGTACATTGATCCATATTATGTGATCCATATTATACGAGGGATAATATGGATCATATAATACATATCATCAAAAATTAAACATATGAAAAATTACCACTGGATACAACTTTAATGGAAACAAATTAACTAATAGTTGTTTACAATACTAGTTATGAAAATATTAAACAATAATCTTTCGATCTTCAAAAGAATATGGCATGCAGAAAGCAAATTTAATAAAAAATTTCATTAATGTATTTCCAAAATAAAAGTAAAATTGAAGGATATTTTAATGAACTTAAAATTTTGTCAGAAAATACAAACCGCTAAAAGCTTTTGACGAATTAACATGACGAAATTCCCAATTTTAAAATAGAAAATTAAAAAATAAGTTTTCTATTTTAAAATTGCAAATATTTTAAAAAAATAGTTGCAATAAATTTCTTTGCTCTTTTACCGTGAATTAATAAAGATTTGTTTCATGAGATTATTTTATTTTGAGTATATTTTGATAGTTTAACAAACAGTTCATGTTTAGACATGGAAACTTTTATGACATCATGACAAATTAAATATTTAGAAAATTTATTTAATTTCGGAGTCATGAACAATAAAATTGAAAAATAAAAGAATTTAAAAAAATAGAAAGACTTACTGAAATTAAAATATATACATGTTCCACTTATTGTTCTAATAGAATGCACATTAACTTGAAAATTTGAGTTCATTTCATCTTTAATACTGTGAGTTCCAATCTGAAATAAGATATAAGAAAATCAATTAAACCAAATATCATATAGAGAATATGCCATACTGTGGGATTAAGTGCAAGACAAAAACCTATAGCGCTCCTAGCGGCAAGTCCTGAATAAACGAAACCGCGTCTCTGCAATTCCCACAATTATATAATATAAATAAGTTAAACTCAGGGTGCGAATCTTTTCCTCTCTTGTTATTTGCATTGTGCCTTCTTTTTTGCTATTTTCA
>JAFIDM010096764.1:0-24842 GCA_023159025.1 Thereuonema tuberculata | reverse complement strand
GCCTTCTTTTTTGCTATTTTCATTGATTCATCGGGCACGTATAACCCCTTTTTCTTTAAATAAGTTAATCTACAAAATTTTTTGATACTATATATATTAATTTTAAACATCAAACAACAGAAAATAAATTACAAATAAGAATTAAATATAAAATTCTAAATAGTGCAGAAAAGTTTATAAAACTATTTGAAGCAATTTTTATAAATATAATTTTCTTTAATTTTTTTATAGCTCCAATAGTTTTACAAGCATTGGTTGGCTACAAGCATTTGATTTTTCAAAAAGTAAAAATAATTTTGGTTTAAGAACAAATGAATCTTTTCAAAACTTTTTCATCAGTTGAATTGGGAAAACTATCATAGCAACAGTTTTAAAGTAATAAAAAAATCAATTAATTTCTAATGTTATACACAATAACATTATAAGAAATTTCCAATTTAATCGAAATTAATTAAATTAATCTTTATGGACACATTTAATTTCCAGCACCTATAATATAAGAGAAATTTTATAACTACATCTAATAGGACTGGTTAATACAGGGTGGGCGGAAAGTAACTAGGTATCGAAATGATCTTATATCTTTTATGTTTATAGAGTTATTTATTTGAAATTTATACAGCATGTACACAGATATATAGGAATGTGATTGCCTACCTTAAAATTCGATGTACGCACCTGTGGCGCTGACAAATGACATTAAATGACCTGGAATGGAATCCACAGATTTCTGGAGGAAGTTGTGTGGGATGTTGGCAAGAACTTCCCGAATACATGCTTCCAATTTGTCTAATGTGCGAGGTTTCGTCTGGTACACCTCGTCCTTTGCCCAGCCTCACAAAAAAAGTCACAGGGTGTCAGGTCTGGACTTCTTGCAGGACATTCATGAGGTCCCCTTCTCCCCCACCAACGTCCCGGAAACTTCTCATCCAACCAGTTACGGACGACATTCGCAAAGTGAAGTGGTGCACTGTCTTGCATGAAGATAATGTCGTCGGTATTTTCCCATTCAGATACCGTGGGCCAAACGCAATCCTGAAGCATTTCAAGGTATCTTTCCGCGTTCATTGTGTCACACAGGAGATATGGACCGACGACATTTGTAGCCGTTATTCCACACCACACGGTCACTCTCGGTGGAGACCGCATCTTCTCCACAGTAACTCCACGATCCTGTGCCGCCCAATAATGGCAATTGTGCCGATTGATGAAACCTCCCACATGGAAAACGGCCTCGTTACTCCAGAGGATGTTGTCGAACAATTGCGGGCCAATCTTCATGCCAACCCAACATCAGCTCCCCGTACTCCATTCTGCGATCGCAGTCTTCTGGTGCCAGTTGATGTACATAATGGGGTTTCCATGCTCGAAAGTTTAATTCTTTATGCAATACTTGTCGCACAGCGTACCTTGTGAGCCAGCTCTCGCGAGCCGCCTGGCGTGTTGATTTAGCCGGACTACGATTAAACATGTTCCGCACAATCGCCACATTCTCAGCATACCGAGACGTAGATGGACGACCTGTTTTTGCTGCATCCTTTACTGAACCTGTGGTCATTAGCTTCGTGTGACAATTCTTTATTGTCTTCGGACGAATTGTGGCATTCCTGCCCTTCACCGTACGCCACCATCTCTGCACGAGAACGATTGAATTCCACACCTCATAGCGTGAAGCAATCTGCGCTCGTTCTCTCACTGTAAGGCGATCGGCCATCTTTGATATTGTTGCGTGTATGCCCTCTGACGGCCGCCGTCTGTACTACGCGGCATGAAAAATCGATATCCTATTAAATGTTCTACATGTACATGCTGATTTCAGTATTATTCCATTGTTATTAAACAGCCAATTAATAATACCTAGTTACATTCCGCCCATCCTGTATTTAAAAAACACCTAAAATACAATTAGTAATTTTATAACTACAACTAATAGGACTGGTTAATATTTAAAAAAATTAAAAAATAATGAAACAAAATATATATTTCCGCCTTATCATTATTGTTGATCGATCTTAAAAGTAATTTTGGATTTTATTATCTTTTAATGACACTGCTTACAAAAGATTGTGTAGAAAAGTAATATTTTTATTTTTTTTAAATATTTATATTATATAACGAAATATTATATTTATCAGTATAATTCGTATTTTTGTTTATTTATTAAATTCCTATTCCTCTTGTTCTGTCTAGTTCAATATTTATAAATATAAACTTCTTTATGTACTATTTTACTATTTAGCTGCATGCGTATATATTGAAATTTGATTTTGCCAGGACTTGCCTCTAGGTGCGCTGCTGTCAAATTGTCTGAAGTTAACAATGGTTAATTCCTCATGTCGCATATTCTCTATATGGTATTTGATTAAACTAACTGTTTTTTAACTAATAAGAATTTTAAAATAACCTATCCTTTTTTATTTCAATGTTCACTAATAATTGTGAATTTTTATTAAATTCTGTTGTGTGTTTTAAGGGTTAAAATCCGTTAGAAAGAATATGTGTTAAAAAAATTATGATCTATTATTATATTATCTATTATTATAAGTACAAGTTAGTATATTTTTGTTTATGTAGTGAAGGTGGGTGGCGGAGAAGCCAAGCACTGCGACCGGAGATCTATTGTGCTATCCCACGGAAATAAGGAGAGACAAAGAGAAAGACTAAGAAAAATATGGTGGGAGAAGTGCAGGGGAAACCGGAGAATCCCGACAAAACCTGCCCAGCGCGGATCGTCCACCATCACGAAACCCACATGAGAACCGAACCTCGGTACAAGATAATAAGAAAATTTAATAAGTGTGCCACTACAAAGAGTATAACAGTACTCAAATAAAATTAATAAACAACATAATTAGTAGATCAACTTATATAATTTCCTAATTTCGTCTGTCTGTTTGTCTGTCTGTCTGTCCTTCTGTTTGTCTGTCTGTAACTTGATATAATTCAGATAGTAAGATAGATTTAAGGTTCTCAATGATACCATTGAATCAAGGGTACTCAAATCGGATGAAATATTAGTTCATTTTGTCATTCCATGTTGGTTCTATGAAATTTTAGACCTAAACAACTGAAATTCTAACAAAACATGCATTCCAAACCAAATAATTTTGTTACCACTGCAGCGATTTTAATGAAATTTGGCATACTTACTCAGTTTTTTAAGCTGATTTTGAAACTCAAAACCATTTTTGCCGTAGAAGCTTCGTTCACAAGTTAGCGCAGTATTTAGATTATACAAAGGTGAGTTTGGTCGCTATAGAAATCAATTGTAGAGACTAGAAAACAATATGACATCTACATTATTTAATATAGTAATCGAACAATGTATTATTATTAAATTATTTGAAGAAAGATAATTAAAAAATCTACAAATTGTCAAAGAATTAAAGCACAATAAGCTGTCTGTAACTCGAATAATTAAGCTATTAAGATAGAGCCAACGGTTCTCAATGATACCATTGAATCAAGGGTACTCAATTTGCATGAAAATATTAGTTCGTTGTGTCATTCCATATTGTTTCATGAAATTTTATTCTAGTAAACTGACCTCGACAACTGAAATTTTAACAAAACATACTTTCAAAACCAAATAATTTGGTTACCACTGCATCCATTTTAATGAAATTTGGCATACTTACTCAGTTGTTTAGGCTGATTTCGAAACTCAAAACCATTTTTGCCGTGGAAGCTTCGTTCACAAGTTAGCGCAGTATTTAGATTATATTTACTTTATATTTGATGGTTGATAATAAAATGATTTTTCAGATTTTTTTTATGCCTGTCGTCCGACAGGCTTTGCTGCTAGTATGCAATATTTAAAATAAATTAAAATTACTGTATTTTTTATATTGAATATTCTTTACTGGAATTGTAAAGATACTATGGTTTGAATGGAATTTAAAAAAAGAGATAATTCAAGTGCTAAAAGATCTAAAGGATGAGGTTATTTTATTCCAACTATTAGAATTTCTCGTTGAGTAAATACATTGCTTTCTCAAACTTTTTCCAACCATAAATAATTTGCTGTGCTTTCTCCGTCATTCCAATGTTACAAAAATAAAAGGCATTATTATTTTTATTATATTTCGCCAGATATACCCTAATATTTCCTTGACCTGTTATGACTTCAATAAGTTTACAACAAATAAAACTTCAATAAGTTTACAACAATTGTAACAAATAACATTATAATTGGGAGATAGGTTTTCCAGATCACTGTTTTTTGTCAAAAATAAAAATTTATTAATTGAATCCTGTGATAATTTCAACCATTCATTATTTCGCGTTGCATTTAAACAGTTCTAGTGTTGCTTTGCTGTCTGATGTAGATAAAGGAAGGTTATAGGAATATCATCAGCGGATGCTGCTAATTTTGTATATTTATCTGTTCCTTTATTGTTTAAATTTGCCGTAGCATACTAAAATCTGAACTTTTGTTTTCCGTTTTCAGTCCTTTGTTGTACCGGTTAGGCATAAAATAACGTGAGGTGTTCAGAGCCCTCTAGCGAGGAATGTTTTGGCAGAATCATAACGACTTTCGGTGGACGTACAGAGTGGAACATGTGGTTTCGATTTCTAAAAAAAAAAAAAAAAGAATAGTATTAAAAGTCGCCAATTGGAGAAATTGTGGCGCTGTTAATGCACTAATTTGCATAACCGCGATATGTGTAGAGCGATCATGATTTAAAGAAAGGCTTGGAGAATTCACATCACTTGGCGACGAACTGCCTTTCGATGTCTCTTACCTTAAATGACCGTGCTTTGTTAGTGAAGTAGTATTATCAGTGGGACGAGAATGCCAGTGCTGCGGGAATTTCGGCTCTTGAAGACGCTACGAATAGGACGGATGACCATAACAAATCTATGGAAACTGATTCAACGCTTTGAAATTACTGGAACTCTAGCAGTGCAACCAGGCCGGGTACGCAAACCTATCATTCACCAATACGTTGAAGTTGCAACTGCTGTTGTGGAATAGGAGATAACGAATGTGCAGAGTACCAGCAGTTCATGGGCACTATCCCGGCAAACGGATATCCCATATTCAACAGTGTGAAAAATCCTCTATCAGATGTTGAAGTTTTAACTCATATAAAATCAGTCCTGTTCAAGAATTGCGCTCTGGCGATGCGACGACCCGCATTGAGTTTGCATTAAGATTCTTAGCTCATATGGAAGTGGATGAAGCATGGCCGTGGATGATTTTTATGGAGTGACGAAGCCCACTTTTATTTGAACGGTGATATTAACACCACAACTGCCGCATTTCGGCGGAGACTAATCCACTTGGTCTGCAGATGCCTATCCACTCGCCCAAACTCAGTGTGGAGTGGCTTTACGTCATCGTTATCATCGCTACTTATTTTTACGAGAAAACTCACTGAAGTGGACCAGTGACCCGTTCCGTCAAAGTTGCAGGGTATTCCGATATGCTAAAGAACTTTGTGGTTCCACAGAAGTAGTAAAGATAATGTCTCGATTCCACATCTTCATGCAGAATGGTGCACCGCCCCACATCGGATGTCAGGTACAGAGTGTGTTGCGGCAACATTTCTCTTACTCCGGAATCATTAGTCGTGCATTTCCCACAGCATGGCCACCGAGGTCGCCTGATCTCAATCCTTGTGGCTTTGGACTGTGAGGATTTCTTAAAGCATTGTGTATCAAGGACATATCCCCGATATCGCGACGTTGAAACATTGAATTATATTAGAAGTGCGACAAATCCATTCCGGTATGCTGCGAGCCGCCGTGGAACATCTCGTGCACTGCATACAGCTCGAGGGACATCACAGTGGTGGTCATATGGAACCTTATTTTTAGTTATCTATAAACGTTGTATATATTGTTATGAAACTTTATGTGTGCTGTCTCATTTGGCAATTACTCATTCATTACTCTTACATACGACAACTTTCAGCGCCATACTTTCCACTGTTGGCGACTTTTGATTTTTTTTTTTTACAAATCGAAAGGGCATGTTCCACTCTATATGTCCACCGAATGTTGCTACGATTCGAATAATATATTCTTAGCTAGAAGTCTCTGAACACCTCACGTTATTTTATGCCCACCCGTTATTTGTGTTTTTTTTATTAAACTTATGTATACACATGGCTGATTAAAGCAGTCTTAGAGTCACTCTAGATTTTTGATATAATATTAGGCTGTTGAATAGTAGTAACCCATTTAACAGCATAACATAGAGCCTCAAGCTCTGCCTTGAACACTCAGGAAAATGAAATTTTAGAATATGTTAAGATCCATTTTTATCTTGAAGATAAATACAAATTGTGAAAATGGAACAACAAGGAACATTGGTCCGGAAACGCGATGTTCTTTTACACTCCCTTTTTTTAATTCAATATTTTGAACGGATCAAATTTAACGTGCGTTAGAACAGTTTTTACAGAAAAAGAAAACGAAGAACGCACATAACTAAACAAAACAAAAATTCACTGAGCTAAAGCGGGGTGAACACGATGCAGCTTTGTGCAAAGTTGTATGTGCAACTTTGCTGTTTGAGCGCTTTGCAAGCTGCTTGAGCAGAGTTATATTCGGATTTGTATGCAGCAAAATCTGCAAGACCCTAGGATGCAATTCCAAAAGCTGTATATACAGCACCCAATCATAGCGCTGCGTTGGAACACGTTACGCATGACGTCACGCCCATGGGAAAACATGGCGCCCAAACAGATTGTCATCGCTTCAGATTCACGGACATCGAATATTTAGAAAGAATACTAGAGATTTCCGAAATTTATTCACGCAGACATAAAGTTTATAAGTAAATGCATTAATTTCTTGCGGTAAAAATTTAAAGAGCGTTTGAGAAACCTCGATATTTGCAATTTTTCACTGCAACAAACAAAACAACAATTGCTGCCATTTTGCCAATTTCTGAACAACGCCACGGGATGTCATTGTTGGCAATTCCCACTATAATAATAGTGGCTATTGGTCATTGTTCGTCGTGTATCGCATTATTGCCTTCTCCTTCTTTACAGATCGGGTAATAATAGTATCGCATTATTTCTGTTTTGTTGGCGTTAATTGCAGTTCCTGTGTAGCAGGCCAGCACCGCAATTTCTGTGACGTCTTCTTAACTAACGTAACAAAACGTACAAACATAAAATCAATGATCCATCAATTAAAAAAAAAAATCACAACAAAATCATGAATGAAAGGGGTGAATAATTAATCCCCGCTAGCATTCAGTTTAGCATGTAAAGGATTAATTTATTAAAAGGTTAGTATTACAAATGAAATTTAACGTGATTTAGAACAATTACAAATACCAAAAATACAATGTGAGGCGGTACCATACAATGTGAGGCGAATTCCATCCAGGAAAGATCTTTCACACTTTTTTCCTTCTTTTAAATAAGGGGGGACCCCACTTGATAAGGGAATCTGAAAATGAATTTCCGAAACGTCGTGTTTTAAAGGTAAATAGATTTTTATGTCTTTTAAATGCTTTTAACTAAATTTGTGCCAATATAGTAGGCAACGGCAAATCTTTTATATATTTAGGCACGTTAAATAGTCTTGTATTTACCTAAGGCAATGGCCACTATTGCCAATGTTTATTTTAAATACGCACTCGCGAAACGTGAGATTAGGCTGTTTTTAACCACTCAAAAACGTATCGAAGCCGCGAAAGCGTCCGCCATTTTTAATACCATTTGTAAAAAGGAAGGGTTAGTACCATTAGGCTGCCAGATACAAATATCCACAAGAAACAGGAAAATACTCACCCTTAGAGAGAAAATTCAAAGGTTTCTGATAGGGGATAGAATCACCGAAGCACTTTTAAGAAAGGTAGCACGGAAACTTGAATCCCTTCTGGATCGAAACGACTTTATTACTGTCTTGATTATTTTTTTTTATTATTATTTATTTATTTATTGCTAGTTTTATTACACAAGACCAGTCCTACTAGGTGACATAAAAGTACCTGTGTTGTAGGTGCTGGTAATGATTCTGTAAATTTTATAACATCTACAACAGTTTTCACAGCAAATTAAAATTAAATTGCAAGAAATACAGAAAGCATTATTACAAATTTTACAAATATGACTTTTATAATTAATAAATTAAATTACATAGTCATCAAGAGAAAACTAAGCAATTTTTTTTTTTGATAAACATAGGCTCAAATTTGTATTCAAAATAAGATATTTTATGAAAATGATTTTTTTTTTCAATAATTTTTTTTATTCCATTTAATCTTACCAATTATAAATTTTTTTATTATAATATTCCTTAATACAGAAATTTTATCTATATTTATCATATCAAAAGAGAATTGTTCAAAGATATTACTAATGATTCTATTTTTAATTCTTAATCTAAAATTATTTTTTTGGGCATCATACTGTATTTTTTCATATAAGCTTGTTGATCTCCTTTTATTGATAGTATTTATATCATTTTTAAAACAAATCTTATAATAATATTTTATTATTAGATTATAAATTATTTTTTGTTGAGGTAATAGTATTTTGGTTTTTATAAGGATTTGATGTTTATGGTTTTCAGATTGATTTTTAAAATTTATAAAGATTATATTTAGAATTTTATTCAAAATTCTGTTAATATTTTTTGCTTCTGATTTATTTAGATGAAACCAGCTTAACAAACCACAATCAATAAGTGAGTCAACATAAGATTTATATAATATAATTTTGATTTTTGTAGGGAAAATATCTTTAATATGATAAAACATAAACAAAGTACTGTTTAATCTTTTTAATATATAAATATAGTGGTTGTGCCAGGAGAACTTGTTATTGATATATAACCCAGATATTTGTGATTACTAATTAAATTTAAGCTTTGACAATTACAGTGATTTGTGTTTTCGTGGTTCATGTGTAAACACTGGAAATTATGGATTTTTATTTGCGATATTATTTCAATTTTTTTATTTTTCGTTTGAATTACCATAAGTTTTGTTTTGTCCTTATTAATGTTCATTTTATCAGATTTGTGAAATCTGCTTGTATTTCTTTAATAGCTATATCTAGATTAGTATTCATGTAAATTAAGATAAGATCGTCAGCATAAGCATAGATATTTGAAGTAGTTTGATAGTTGAAAACAGTATTTAAATCAATTGTAAATAATACTGGTCCTAAATTAAAGGAGCAAATTTGGCGTTTAAAGCCAATAAAGCTATTACATCACGGCAGTGTCGGAAACTAGGAAGTATGAAAGCGCGACTACAACCACAAGAAAATAATTTAGGAGGGAATAATAGAATTGTTAACGACAGTGACATCATCCTTACGCCTGTGCAACAAAATATCTTAAACAAAGGATTTAAATTTAACTTAGGTAACGAAAAGGTTAATATAATTGAATCTATTACCAATCTTGAAGCGCAAATTATATTTATTACTGATCAAGATGAAGGATCCAGGGTCAGGATAGGCAGATTGATTGGAGGTTACAAACATAAAATAGAACACCCCTCGCCTTATGTGGTCGGCAACTCGATGAACTAAAGAAATTGCAAGCCCAGAACGATCGGGTTGTATTCACAGTAGCCGACAAGGGAGAGGCGATGGTTATTTTGAATACATCGGATTATGTTAGCATGTGCGAGAGATTTATCAAGGATCTGGAGTGTTTCCATGCCATAGAGGTCACGGAATCTCGGTTCCTCAATGAGTTTAAAGAAAAAATTACAAAATTATATTACTTAGGTATTATAGGAACCACTACGGCTCAGGAATGTTCTGAAACCAATAAAACCCTCCTAAGTTTAAAGGCTTGCCAAAAATCCATAAAGAGAAGGATGGTCGCCTATTTAAAATAAGGTCAATCAAAAATTGTAAAGGCAAGCCCATTACCATCATTTCATGCCTGATAGAGAAACAAGTTAAGTGTTTGGATTATCGGTCACCATTCTCCATCAATAATCGGCAACTTATCCTTGATCTTGTAAGAGGTAACTCCTAACACACAAATGGTGTCTCTTGACGTGAGAGACTTATACACGTCCCTCACCCCCACTCTGGTTCAAAAGGCATTGCTCTTCGCATATGAACGCAACGAAATTTTATCACGGGAACAAGCATTGATAAATTTTAAAGGTTTATTGGAATTGGTGGATCTGTTGTTCCACTTACAGTATTTCGTTTTCAATGAGCGGGTTTACTTACAGACGTCAGGATTATTCATGGGATTACCCTCCTCCGCCGTGTTAGCAGAGGCGGTCATGGATTTCATCGAGTTGCCATGACCGTTGACAACATCTATCACAACGTGCATTTTTTCTGCAGATACGTGGACGACACATTTATGATAGTAAATAAAGATTATGTAGATAAAGTTCTTTCTGACTTTAATTCGGTCAATCCCAAAATACAAAACACTATGGAAACAGCTAATGAAGGAGGCTTATCATTTTTAGACGTACACATCATAATGCAGAGTACCAGGTACGAAACAACTGTCTACCGGAAAAAAACGACGCCCTCATTACCATCAATTTCCAAAGCGCTGTACCGATGTCATATAAGAAAAATTCAGTTCTCATGGCTATCGACAGAGCTAACAAAATATGCTCCAATAAGGAAACCCTCGACCACGAATATGATAAGATCCAACGCATCTTCCAAGCTAATGGGTTTCCTGACCATTTAATCAAAAGATGGATAAAAGGCTTTAATGTAAGCAAAATAGTGGAACGTAGCAGAGTACATGACATCGGGGCAAAGGATTTAACCAAAAAAGAAAATCATATGAACCAATATGTGTCCATGAAATATGACGAAAACCTATAAACCAATAAAAAGAATAAAGCCGACCATGATTAGTGCAGGTATAGGCATAGCCTGTAAACCGTGTAACACAATAGATATGTTTCTAAGCAAGAAAAGAAAAGCGCAAAACCAAAAATCCCTTTTAAAAATGAAAGGTACTATTTATGAAATTAGATGCAAATCAGCAGCACCACATCAATCCAAGTGTCTGTACGTCGGAAATTCTAAAAGGGAATTGGGTATCCGAAAAAGAGAGCATGTAAACGCCGTAACGAAAGGAAATAAAGCGTATGGCACCGCCTCACATTGTATCAGTACAGACCACTCCCTCGATACTCAAAACATTGAAGTATTCAGACATCGAAGTAATAGATATTTACGGGAATTTTATGAATCGGGGATGATTCGTCGTTTACACAGTTACAACCAAGACTTATCAACAGGAAATGTACTCGAATACGGTTTATAAACAAAGGTGTAATAATTAAGACACAATAGAACGTCCACGCCTCATAGCAAAAAGAAATTTCCATTTTGCAAAAAGCGACCGCGAGGTTGATACTGGTAGCCGGATATAGGTTAAACACAGCCGCCATGTCTCATTTGACAACGAATTCCATCCAGGAAAGATCTTTCACACGTTTTTCCTTCTTTTAAATATGGGGGGACCCCACTTGATAAGGAAATCTGAAAATGATATTCCGAAACGGCATGTTTTAAAGGTAAATAGATTTTTATATCTTTTAAACGCTTTTAACTAATTTTGTGCCAATATAGTAGGCAACGGCAAATCTTTTAGCTAAAGTTTTTGTTTCGTTTAGTTATGTGCGTTCCTTATAGAATAGTTTTTACAATAAAAGAAAACAAAGAACTCTTGTTAAACTTAACAGCTATTAAGCTTATCTTATTATTCAGAACTAGCCGGCTACTGTCGCTTTGCTCCGAAAGCCTTGTATGTGTGGCGTAAAAAAAAACGCTTTATTTATTTAGCAAAGTAATATCGAGGGAGTAGATTACACGACTTCCCAGCCCTTTGTGGCCTTTTTCCCACCCTATCACTTGAAATCTTCCCCAGTCGGTAAAACTGTGTGGTCATTAGAAATTCATGTTATATTCTAAATTAAAGCTAAAACTGTAAACAATATCCAATGTAATCCAATATCCAATATTAATTACCCGTATCGTATATTTATCACCCTAAACACCGCCTAATAGAATTATCAGGTAAGTTGTTAGTTAATCGTGTTCCGCGCCTGCAAAGAATATCATTAAACGCACTCGATTTAAAACTGCGATAGTGCAATCTATTGACGGCTTTGGAAAGTTTTTCATTTTGGAAAGTTTTGGGACTTTTTCATTCATCCCAAGGGGACTACTTGATGGACATAGATAAAAAGTAGCCTATATCCTTCTCCGTGTCATAGACAACCTGCAAAATTTCATTCCAATTCGTTGCGCCGGTGATTAAACGACAAATAACAAACTTTCACTTTTATATATTACTTAGGACAGGATTAGGATTTGTTAGACTTGGAGCTAGACTACAAAATTGTCGCAATAAATGCAATTGCAATTTGATCACTATTTAAGGATCTGTACTCAATTGTTGTTTCGATAGGCTTTAACTTAAAATATTTAAAAAAAAACAAACATGAATTTACCATTTCAACATCTATAGGTCAAGTGAGAATTCAAATATTGACTATTAGAAAAGCAATTGGGAAAAAAAATTGCGCTGTAAAGCATACTTTATACAAAAAAATTAGAAAATCAATTTGGAAAAGATCAGAATAACAATTTCGGAAATTTGGAAAACAAAGAATTGCGCTGAAAAGCACAGTTTTAAAGTATAGTTCAATTATATCGTAAAAAAAAAGATTTCGGCGTTTGCACTAAGTGTTATCGAAACAATTCATTTTCTCCATTTCCTTTTTTGATTAATTGCTGGAGTATGTATCGACTTTGAAACAAATAAATACTAATAAATAATAATAATTTTCTTTTATCAAATTCTACTTCAACTATTTTCCAAGTAGCTGAATTACAAGTAGTTGTTTAATTAAACATTTAGATTCTCCATACTTCAATTTTTAGTTTATGAACAATCTCCTTTTCTTGCATGTCATTTTTCAATCGATGGGCATTCATCAGGCCATCTACATCACTGCAGGACACAAGGTGATATTCTTTTCGAATTTTCATTTCTTGAGGAGCACGAAATGAAGGCAGTTGTATATTTTCTAAGTGAAAATTCCATTGCTGAAACCTTGATGCCAATAACTCTGCTTTTTCTTTGGCAGTTCCAGATCCCGAGGAAGATGTTTGAGTTTTCCTTGTGCAATCATGAGACATGCACTCTGATCGACATATTCATCATCGTCCTCAGATTCCGGAGACATCGGTTCGTCTCCCTGCTTTCTAATCTGTCTATATTATAATCAAAAATCAAAACAAAAAATATGATGCCAATCGAACTTTTTGTCAATTCTAACACCAGATATCTTCTTCAACAATATTTGCTTGAACTGGAATTTTTTATCCTTTTTTTTTTGCTTTCGGAGTCAGATAGATTCTACTGAGAAAGACAAACAAAAAGTTCAAATAAACATGTGTCAGGAGATTTGTTGATGAGATAAAACGTATTTCAAAATATTCACTACGTAAAACATAGGTATAAAAAAATAGCAAAAGAGTAATTTAATAAACGTTGCTGAAAAAAAATAAAAAAATTAATTCGGTCAGGAAATGGCCAACCATACATTGAATACTGAAAACTTTTTTTTATGCGAAAACTATTCAGTTTTCAAGAACCATTAATTTTTTTTCCAACATCGTTTATTAAATCACTCTTTCCCTATTTTGTATATCTCTTTTAATTTATGAATATTTTGAAATATATTTTATCGCATCATACTGTGCCAACAAAAATAAAAAAAACAACAACAACCATACATTGAATAATGAAAACTATTAATTTCTGGACCCATGTTTATTTGAACTTTTTTACTTGTCTTATTGAGGAGAACCTACATTTAAAGTTTGTACAGCGAATTTTGAATCACCATCTATAAATAAAATAATTCATTTCATTTTTTTTTCAAATAATTTAATTCACTATGTTTATCATCGAATACATATCCACTTCAATTTCGTGAACATTTATTTTCCTGTGTTTTCATTAGTCATTGCGCTGATTGCCGATTGAACTACTATTTAAATGTTTTCTCGTCCGGAATGCTACAGGGTTGTAATGATGTCACCCATAGACTTTTTGACGGGTGACCGTCGATACACTTAAGTTTAGCCATCGATTATGCTAGTTGCGAATCATTTTATTCATGTTTTCAGAATGATATCTGAAAGAATATTTTCGTTTTATTATTTATCGAATTCTTTATCTAGAAATTGTTTGAATCAATAATATGCATTATAGTCTATTTCTTTCTTCATCCATTCTTGACACATCAGTTGATTTTTTCTGCGAAACCTTGAGAGAAGAAGATAGTTGTGTTATAGTTACTGAAGGGTGGTCATAATTAAAGTATCTTTATTAAGAGGTCTGGTTAGCTTCAACTAGTAAAGGAAATCCCTACGAGAAGCAGAATCTAGGCTATTTCATGCTTGGGGAGAAGGATTTCGTGAAGTGAAAGATAAATCTGTCAAGAGTGTGAAATTTGTCACGCAAAATAAATGATAAAGTTTTAACAAATGAATGATGAAATGAGTGATGAAACATCAAGTTTTTAATGCTGGCTCTTTTTAAAAACTGAGAGAGAAATTGGATTGACCTAAACTTTTATTTTCACAACAAAAAGAAGTATGGCACTTCATTCCAGAAAGATTAATATTTGCGTTTTCCCAGCAGCAGAGAAGTATAAATGAATATCCTAAGTATATTGTCGAAAATGCTTTTCACTCCTCCTGAAGATGTTTTGATTGTAATGTTTTTCTACTATGCAGCAGCCAATTGCGTGAATTTGGAGGCTATAGGAAGTAATATATGGGCACATTAGCCAGTGTGGTAATACATTCAAAAGCTTGGTTTAGTTCTCGACCTAGGCGGAGGTTGACCTAAACTTTCAGTAAACGGCGTGATCATTTTCTCTCTCGACCCAAATGGAGTACATAAACCTGAAGTGGGATTCTTTAACTATAAACCTTTGTAAAAATCACATTCTGGCAAATTCAACGTTTGTAAAATATTAGTGAGGAATAAATTAAGGATAAAAACGCGCAATTAAAGATTCTATGAGTTAATGTTGGAATTTTCTTACCGGGAATCAAAAACAGGCTACTTCAAGGTTCCTATCTAAGACTAAAATAGTCTTCCGAGGTTAAAGGGATTGATATTTCCAGTGTTTTTATTCCCCCAAATACTCAGTGGACGTCCGTGACAAAAGCAACAATATGCATACACGACAGTTCTGTCAGTTTTTGATCCCTAGTGGATTGGTATGACAGCGCTGGGCCAATAGTTAAACCGTCATACCTCGGGAAAAACACTAGCCTAAGGCGCGAACCCACCGATAAACGCTGTAATAAATAATTTTCAAATACGAAAAAAAAGATATAATGTAGTTAATATGAGTCTCAGAACCTTCCCCTTCCAATCCTATGCCAGTGACAAGATTAGTTTCTCTTTTTCATATAATAAACCCATAGACACAAATTAAAGTAGAATGTTTGCTATAAAAATATTCAAGATAAGAAATATAACGGGAAAGCCTATGAAAAGTAGTAATATTTTGTTACATAATAGTAACACATACAACTATGATGACACACTTAAATCTTACAGATTTACCTTTCCCTCTTAAATTTGTTTTAATCCCCAAGGATTCTACAAACAAATGCTCTAGAATGTAAGTTAATGCAGCGTTTCGCCATCAGATAGCATTCATTGATAAAAAAAATCGTTTGAAAATGATAAAATCATAACAAATAGGAAAACAATTATATATGTCGTTAATAACACATTTGTCAACCCCAATGATAATAAAATGGTTAATATTCATCATGAATAATGCTGTAAAGAAAATCCTTTAAAAAAAAACGCAGAAGTAAATATAGCAAAATCAGATAAAAAAGACAGTCGATATATTCGTTTACTTTTATGAAAGTTCAGCACATTTCTTATCTCTGTCTCTCTCCCTTAAGTATATTTCTACCTCGTATCTTGTTTTAAATTTAACAAATCACTAAACACTTTTAGTCTGTCTTTTAGTCTGTTCGACCGCCACAAGGATAGGACGAGCGTCTCGGAATTATGGGAAAGTTTCGTTTTTCAGAGAATATAAGATGGCTCTCTACATTAGATTTCAACAATGTCCGAAGATTGGTTTATGATTACACAATAAATCAGGCAATGATTGGCGTCCATAACGAAGAAAAACTAACATGTTTAATTTCATGTTCTTCGCTCTGCCCTTTTGGATTCGATGAATAGAATTTATGTCAACGTCTAACAAAATTGGCGGCGCATCCATCTTCGCAAAGAACAATACGTCTATGATGCGTGAGGTTTTGCCTTCCCATCATCTTGGGAATTTTAGATTGACTGTCTGCAGGGGCAGGCTGCGCTAAGAAATCTCAGAGTCGGGACAGTGGGTCTTATTTCCGGCGTCTTCACACGGCTGCTGTTGACATTAAGCGGCGTCGCATCGTTCGACGACTTTTTGACTTGGTTTTTATGAAATTGAAAAGATTTCCACTTACAATTTGTCGTGGTTGCCACCGGCTGTCTTTCCATATCCAGTGTTGAACATGGCCGAGATCCGCTATTCTAGTTGACTCTTCACCAGCAGGAAGTTTGGAGCTGAGTTTTACACGTCCACTATCTTGTCGTCTCTCTCCGATATCCAGTAATGTCTCGTTTCTTCCACCATTTTGTAAAGTTTCATTTCTGCTGTCCATTCAGAGCGCTTTCGCCGAACACGGGGTTCTTCACTTTGCCGAGGAGAGAAATAAAGGCGTGGTTTTCCACACTGGTCCCGTGTTGTCATCCTCGCAAGTTTTAAATTACTTAACTCACACAGAAAACTAGACTATAAGGTAATATATCATTAAAAAATATTACAAATAAACAAGATGAGCAAGACACAGGTACATTTAACTAAAAATCAATGTAGGTCGAAACCTGATTCGAAAAGGCTAGGATCAGATCGTATCACTCATCATTTATGTCACATAACATCTTTTATAAGTTTGACAAAATGGGCGAATCAAAATGACTATAGCTATGAATCTTGAAACATTCTGCTTTGATTGCCGAAAATTCCAAAATTAGCTCAATGGATCTTTAATAATGATGTCAGCCAAGGAAAGATTATCGGAAAGTTGGAAGAAGGCCGCACAATCAGCGATGGTTGTAGGGAGTTTGGAATCGCACATAGTGTTATTTCCAGGCTCTGGGCAGAATTTAAAGTGAGTTAAAAAAGCACTGCAGGAGGTCGTCCATGACTACACATGAAGACCGATATTTAGCGGTAAGAACTAAACGCAAAAATCAGACGACCAATCAACTTGCAATTTGCCTCCATTCCAGCACTAGAACGAGGATATTTCGCCAAAGTGTGGAGGAGGAAAATGTGCAGGAAAGAGATAGATATCGTGGTGATGTGGTTTGGGGTGGCATCATGCTTGTTGGTCGGACCAAGCTATTTGTGCTGGAGACTGGCACTAGGATGGTTGACCGCTGTTGTAAAGAAGTTATTGAATGATATGTTTGCTTGTTCTATGATGACTTTGGCGAAACATTTCTTTTCTGGATGATAATGCTACCCCTATTGAACCAAAGCAGTGTAGAGATTCCTGGAGATGGGGGATTTTCGTAGAATTGATTGGCCTATACGCTTTTCAGACCTCAACCCCACTGAATACATATGATACATTATGGGAAGACAAATTGTAGCTAGCAGCTCCTTGCCGGAAAACAAGCAAGGCCTCATCCATGCTCGAAAGAGGAGTGGAACAATCTGCCCCAGCAACTTGGTGAATCACTTGGTGATGACCATGCCACGACATTAGGATTGTATATTTTCAGAAGATATATATAAGTGGATAATGATGTTGAATAGTCATTGTTTTTCTTTTAAAAGGAAAAGTGAATAAAATAACAAACTACAAATTGGACGGAAAAATAATTTCATCGAATAATAAAATGAGAAGAATAATACAGCAGTGTTAAAAGTCATTACTCGGAGCATACAGCATTACAATGATTGGTTGCACAATTAAGAATTACTCAGAAAATGTTCGTGTGTATTTTGTTATCTTGGAAAGGAGAGATTGTTAAAATGACAGCAAAGATGGAATCTGGATGGTGAGAAGATCGGATGAAACGATGGACCCGAAATTACTTCGTATAAGATGAGTATTTCTCACTGTGAAAGGCGAGGTAAAATAAATGATTATTCGCGAGTTGTAACGCCCGAGGTTATTACATCCCTTTCACTCTCTCCTAATTCTCTCGTTTTCTTCATTTCTTATATATATTATGAAACCAGTCCAGAAATATTTCTTATTTCCTTTTGCCTCTTTGTCTTCATGAGACAGATGTCTTCCCAGATGTTCCTTTGTTCTCTCAGTCTTCCCCATATGGCAACCATCCCCTACCTCAAACTTTATTGCCTTCTTTGTTCTCTTCCATCTTACAGATGTTTCTCTCAGACATCTCGTCGCCTCCTGTATGACGTCACAAGAGAGCAAATAAGTTTTTTATGGAATGGAAAATATAGGGAGAGTGAGCTGGCGTGCGAGAAGGGCAGGCAGAAAACCAACTTAGCTGTCCTTCGAAACCGCTCGCAACTGAAGACTCACTGCTACAAAAGAACAGCCAGACTCAGCTACAGTTCCACTGCCCTGAGATTCGTTGCATCTAAGAACGTTCTTCAATCTCCAGATGCTGAAGTGAGAGCTTCCCGCAGCTGACAGCCACCTACAGATTAGCTAAACTTCGTACCTTGAAGAAACCGTTGCATCAGATGAACGTTCTTCGGATCCCGGACCTAACGAAGTGAAAGATAGCTTCACAGTAGAACCGACGCCTCCGCCTGGACTGCCTATATCCATCCAAAATGCTCTTCGAACAATCAAGAGTAATGACTGAACTATAACACTCATCTTCACTTCCGAGAATCGCTCTGCACAAAGAGAACTATTGTGAACTGTTTTGGTACGTGTGGACTCAATTGTGCCAAGCGACACTCGTTTAGTTTTGGATATTTTAAGTGGGTGATTGGTGTTTTATCTAGTGTATTATCATCAATTTCGTTGTGGGAAAACCCCGGGATAAGACTTACTTATGTATCTCATTTATCATCTATATTTACTCTACTCATCTATCTGTAAATATGTATATCATTCATTAAAAAATCTATTGCTCATATTTTCCTAAACCATTTATCCGAATTGTTTTCTTTGCAATAACCCATCCTTAGATCGGTAGCTTCCCTCATTGGCCCTTGCGCCAATCAACGTAGAGAAAGAACCCCGCGTCAAGGTCACTGCTCCGAAATGGTCAGACTGCATAGCATCACGAGCCTCTATGGCTGTATCATTCGTGATTAAATCTATTACTCTTATTTTCTTAAACCATTTATCCGAATCGTTTTCTTTGCAATAACCCATCCTTTGCTCAGTATAGCTCCCCTCACTGGCCCTTGTGCCAGTCAAAGTAGAGAAAGAACCTTGCGTCAAGGTCACTGCTCCGAAGTGGCCAGACTTCATAGCGTCACGAGCCCCTATGGCTGTGTTTCCAAAACAAACTCCGCTGACTTCACAGTTGAAAGCCGATCTTCTCCCCAAATCCTTTCCATAATACTATAGTTTGTTAACAAAGCATTTTATGGACCCAGCTCCTTCGTGGAACTGCCTACTGCTTTAATATCTCTCAACCCTTCCCTTACGTGTATGCCTTTGACCCACGGCTTGGCGTTACAGTGTAAAATTATTAAGGTAATTATTAATGTAAAATGAATATTTCTAGGGCTAGATAGCCTGTGGCGTGAAAAGATCGTAACGAAATCGTTAAATCTAACTAGCCATCGTCATATTGAATAACTATCAGATGAATTTATAGTGCCGAGTAAGTACGATGAATTTACAAGTCTGTCCCTGTTCCAGTTATAACAAGAGTTAAAGTAAGTGAATTTATGCGTTCAATAATTTTCCAGAGTTTATTTGAATACTCCAGAAGTTCAAGTCAGATTTAACTGTAATACAAGTGTTACTGGACTCTGAAAGACTAGACACTATTAGACATACACTATTAGCAATCACTATAGATATTATTTGAAATAACAATTATGTATATTCAAATATATATATTGTAACGGTACCAGGGGTCGATTGGTATTTTGGGGTGTCGTTTGTTCAGTTGTTGTTGAGCGCCAACCGAAAGTCCGTTCGGTAAAATCTTCCTCTACCCCCTCGAAAGTCGCTACATGCCGGGTTAACTAGCTTCAGTCCATTCCGGGGTGCGGGGGAGCCACACTTCACGTCCACGTATAGGAGGCAAGACACACTCGCAACGCAGGTTAAATTCAACAATTTTATTTGACACTAAAATATTATATCACTTAAATTGATGGTAATAAATATCGGCAAAGCTATGGCTTATAACTTTATAAGTCGCGTGGTTAAATCACTAACGCACTGAATAAATAAAAACTCGCACTGAAAAAAACTAAACTCCCTCCACTTAATTGAACTCTCCTTTAACGGGTTGTGTTGCACTAAAGGAATTGCGTAGCACTGAATAAATTGCGTAGCACTTAATAAACTGAGTAGCACTAAATAAATTGCGTAGCACTTACTTTGTTAATAGCACTGAAATTTGCAAAGTTGGCTTTTGCAAATTGGTGGCGATAATTTCACTGACAAATATCCAACGGGAAATTTTAGGCTATCCACGGTTGCCTGTCTAGCTAAAAAAACTTAGTTTAACACACCTATTCTGACAAACGTGTGAGTATGATTTCTGTTGCCAAGAACTAAAGGTGCGGCTGCAAGCTATCGCAATACGGAGATCGATGTGTAAAATGCATAGTATCCACAGGTTAACGAAGCATAGTATCCACAGGTCGGCGTAGCAAGAGAATCCGCAGGTCGGCGTAGCAAGAGAGAGATTTCCCTGAAACATGCGGTTAAATAACCTCGACCGTGGCGCCAGTGTGACGTCAGGCTTTTCCTGTCCACTAGGATAACAAAACAGCTTATCTGCCCAAATAAGGGAGATTACCTCATGTGAGGTGATAATGATAATTATCCAATGGGATTACAGTGCATTAAACGATTCCAAATAAGGAATGCTGATTTCATGGAAATTTCCAAGAACAGAAATTTTCAAACTAAAACTGAACTCAACTAATTTAAAGTAAAGAGAAAATTAAATTTAAATTTAAAATCCTTAATTAAATCTAACTTAAGCTAAGCTAAAATTATTCAATTGCCTAAAATACTTAAATTCCTAACACTAAATCCTAATATCTCAAATTAAAGATTTTACTCCTAAATCCTGGGCTAAGCTAAATTAAAGTCTAAATTAAAAAGATAAAATAAAATAAAATCACTGACAATAACTAAAACTAAAATAACGAAGTCTTTTGCCATTAGCCTTTACAAAACAATTATTTTGGAATTATTTCTCTTAACTGACATTCCTTTTATCTTTACAATAATAATAATATTAAATTCTAATATTTCAAATTACAATAAATCAACATATGAGTATTGTCACAATATATATATACATAATTCTTATTTCAATAATATCTACATTGATTTCTGCATCGCTGTTCGAGGCGGAAAAATTCCCTACAGAAAAGTTTAATGTCTTGGTTTTGGTACGCACTTTCCATCTATTTTCGACTTATGCCCGGTTGCTAAATATCGTTTAGGCAAAACTGTCTTATATTGCCTATGCAAAAATTAGTTTGATTTCTAATTTTCTAAACGTTTCTGTGTATTGTAAATGACGGGCATAAATATCTTGCCATATTTCTCTGCATTTTGTACAATTCTCTCTAGACATGCAGAAATGTTGCCCTTCCTTAAGTTTTGGACATGCGTGTATTTAATAGGAAATCTTTAACAAAGCCAAATTTTGAATATGATATATAGAATAAACATGTACTGTACCAAATTGATTACAAACATCATTCTTCTTATTATATATTATTAGATAAATTAAAATGATTTATCTATCATTTTTTTCTTAATAAATGAATAATAGCAGTGATGGCAGAGAATGATAATTCTTTTCCGTCTTTCGAAGACTCTGCGTTTACTAAGCAATAAAGCAATAACCTTGTAGAAACTCCGAGTTTTTGAATTTCCAGAGTTAAAATTTTAACCCTAAATTTTAGTTGAAGGCAATTTAATTTACTCATTAGATTTAATTGAGTTAGAACCAAGGCTGGCATTTTTTCATGTTCTGGTAACGCGGCCAACATATTGTTGTTGCTGGCATGAATAAGACCTTCACGAGCTTAAGTAGATATTAGTTTGATTGTTTCTCGTGGCACATGGAATTATCTCGTGGGACGAAGCATTGTTTTAGTGTGCCTGCAGCAGTTCGGTTCGGTCCCTCGAAAGGAATAGACGTGAGGGAAAATGCTGTCCAGTTCAATACAGCAGTTCGGTTTGGTCCCTCGTACAGAATAGATGTGAGGGAAAAATGCTATCCAGTTGAACATCTCACCGTCGAAGTGTGTGAGAAGAAGCTCTTATCCTCACAAGGGAAGTGAGGACGTCCGCAGGATTTCGCAAAGACGAGGGCGAAGGTAGCTGTTCCAATCAAACTTGCCGGGATGTATTGGCAAAAGCAGAGAAAAATTAAGCCTAAGAAAAAAAAGGCCGGATCGACCACAGGCGTACCAATGATAAGGTCGAATCGTTCATCATCTCATCAACGTGTGAAGATACGTATTTGTCAGGAGACAAATAGAAGCCGTACCGAGTGAAAGGTTGGGACGATTCCAGATTTGCCTGAAGCAGAAGCAAGAGGACTAACCGCCTTAAGCAGAAGCAAGAGATCGAGAGAATTGATTGGACCGCGGACAGAAGCACAATCTGCCCGAAAGATACAGCTCCAGCGGGAACTTCTTTGACGACACGGAGATAGGATCTATACAAGGTGAAAAACCTATCTAGATAAGTTCTAAATAGAGAGACGATAACTGCCGCTAACTAGAATTGAATGATCCACCCAGAATAGTTCAGATGTCGTGATAAAACTACTGCGGAAGCATAATCCTAATGTCGGTAAAGTCTTATAGATAAGGAAAAGAAGACTTCGAAGGAATATGCCGATACGACTAAGGACAAATAGCCTAGATGAAAGTGATTGAGTTTTCTACAATTGTTCGACAAGCGAATCCGACGGTTCGATGTAGGTAGAAATTTATTTGAACTTTGTCGGTCAGTTAAATGGAAAAGATAGAAGCAACTTAGGCCTCGAGATATCAGTTACTGGGAATAAGTTAGGATCTAAAGAATTCAACGAAATTGTTTTAGAGTAGAAGTTAGCGACGAACAGTTGTCAGTTAATATTTCTAGTGTAGAAGAGTAGAGATATTAAAGCTTCTAGAACTTTTATAGCTATACGATAGTTAGGTCGTCATTGAAGAGAAGAGACTTATAAATACAAGGAACAGCAGCTCAGTAAAAGGAGCGTAGAGATAGCTTCAGTAAAAGGAGCGTAGAAATAGCTTCAGTAAAAGGAGCGTAAAGACAGCTTCAGTAAAAGAAGCGTAAAGATGTTAGTGTGCCGGAAGAATCAAGGTAGCTAACCAGAAGCAAGTTGCTCCCAAAAGAAGAATAGAACTTTTAATTTTAAGGACAATAAGTTTTGAATAATTCTAATAGAAATACTGAATTATCTGTAAGCTTAAATTGATTCAGCTATTTGTATATAGTTGTCGCCATATTAAATGTGTTATAAGATTTCCGAGTTTTTTAGTTTTATTTACTAAAGTATTTCGAGCACTTATTCTTACTCTGCTGTTAGACTTCGTTATATAAATATATAGTTTAAAACTTTACAAAATTTTACTAATTAATAAATCAATATTGACTGAGAATATTGATAGAAAACAATATTACTAAAATGTACTTAAAACGACAGTGAAATACCTGAAATATTGAAGAATACTCATTCGAACCTTAAATTTTAATTAACACCCAGAAAAGCACAACACATTTTTCGTTTTGTAAAAGTAGAGTCATTTGTCTTTTCGTTCATAAAATATTATAATTTTATTATAGTTTTAAAATGTTGCATGTAATTCTTAAGGAAAATTTAAGTAGGCTATTCAGCGAAATAATTTCAGAAGAGCTACCTGAAGATTTTACAGAATTAATTGAAAAATCAATATTTTTTTCTTTTAATTGCTGTTTGTCCTTGTGGTTAAGGTTTTTAATTAACTGTTTGGGTTAATTTAAATCAATGAATTATACATTACAGTTGATTTTATTGATAATTTTAAGTTACAACATTGAGATAATGTATTTTTTATTGTAGAAATTCTTACCTGAATACTGAAGTTTGTTTTCTCTGTAGTGAAATCATACATATCCCATAAACTCTCGACTGTCACATTTGGTAGACGAAGGAAATCTGAGAAATAAATATCTGTGGCATCTGACAAACTGTATATTTCTCGGTATTGTTTTCTGAACTTTTCAGCTATTACATTCTTTCCAAACATATCAGCTGGACAAACAACAAACGCTGGCAATGGGATTCTATCAATCTTCTCGAAGTAGACATCAATAGCTGGATCACCAGAGTAATATTTGACTCCACATTTCCCTATTTCATGTAAACTTATACAACTGCACACCAGTAGAACTAAGGTCCACAGATATTTTCTAATGTTTTGATCAGATGCTTTCGTTATTCTGTCCAACCCTGGAATACTGATTACTGGAGGAGGAAGAAGTTCTCTTCCGAAACGACAGGGAACGTTTCTTCTTCTTTTGTTTTTGGTCTGTATGTGTCGAATTCGGGAAGCTTTGATTCTTACGATTTTTATCTGAAATCTACGAAATCGTCTACGCTCTCTCCAC
>JAFIDM010096763.1:40227-77536 GCA_023159025.1 Thereuonema tuberculata | reverse complement strand
TCATTGGAGAAAAACATAGAAGACACAGAGTTTTAGAATGCAATGTTTAGTCGAAATACTCATGGTCGTGCGTCTATAATCAGATGACACATTTTTGTTTTTAAGGCAGTTTCAAGTTCTTAAAGGGAAGATCCTTATCACAAATCAAATCAGGATTAAGGGCCAAAAAAAAAAAAAAGTAAACAAATAAATATAAATCTACCAAATAGCTCAAAAAATATTTATATGTAAATAAATGTTACAAAATGTGATCTTCCTTTTGTTATTTAAGGCCTAATTTAGATTGAATCCATAGGACCCTAAAACTACAGCATTCGTAAAGCCCTGCTATCAAATAAAGTAAGCAGATAATATAAAGAAATGATAAAATTTATTGTCACTTTGATACACCTATATTTGGATCGTACCATCGCTATTCAAAAAGTTGTCGCGATAATTATTGAGTTGGCCAAAAAGTTCGTTCGGGTTTTTTTTGGGTTTTTTTTTTTTTTTTTACGTAAGTTGGCTTTAGTAGCGCTTAGGTGTCGTTAATGTCATTCGACACCATTTTTGTTAGATTGTATTGTGACAGCTGTCATATCAGCTTGCATTTTAAACAAAAACTGATCAAAATTGGTGAATATTGAAGATGGAAGACAATAAGTACGTAAGACCGCATGTTTCCTTGATGACCAGGCAAAAACTGTTACAGCTTGGCTGGGAACTTCTGATTCAACCGACGTATTCACCAGACATTGCACCTTTCCATTTATTTCGGTCTTAAGAAAATTCTCTTAATGGGCAAAATTCAATTCCCTGGAAGACTCCGTAGGCACTTTTTTATCTTTGCTCAAAAAGATAAAAAGTTGTGGGAAAATGGAACTGTGATATTACCTGAAAGATGGCAGAAGGTAGTGGAACAAACCATTGAAGATGTACAATAAAAGCATTGATGAAAATGAAAAATATATCACTTATGTTTACTTAAAAACCGAACGAACTTTTTGGCCAACCCAATACATCATCTTCTTGTTTAAGGTTAAAAATGTTTGAAACAATATGTTTTATGAATAATTAATAAAGAAATTCTTTAATATCAATATTGTGTGACAAATCATTCAACATGGTATTAATATTATTATCATTTCCAGGGCCGTTTCTACCATTAGGCAAGACTAGGCGGCCGCCTAGGGCGGCAAGATTTTAGGGCGGCCGAAGGACGGATTCCGTTTTTTTTTTTTTGTTGTTAAAATAGGATTGTCGTTTTTTTTTGTTGTTTTTTTTGGTGGGGGCGGCATTTGAAAGGGAGGGGGAGACATTTTTCAGTTCTCGCCTAGGGTGGCAGAACACCTAGAAACGGCTCTGATCATTTCTACAACTATCGTGTCAAAGTAGAAATATATTCTTTTTCTGAAGTGATGACGATATATCAAAATATTTCAGAGTAATATTATAAAAACTGCTTAATAAGTAAAACATGGTTAAAAAGTTTTATATTTTTGATCGTGTTAAAAGTCTATGATTCCTGAAGCTTGGGATAAACGAGAATCAAAGAATTAATTCTATAAGTTAATTCTTTTTTATCTACTTATTTTGATCAAACTCGATTTTTGATCAAACTTCGATTTTGATCAAACAAAGCCTAATGGTCTACCCGGGACCGCAATATAATAGGAATGGAATTATATTAAAATAACATTAATGATTACCTTTTGTTCTCTCTTGACTCAATTTTACTTAGGAGATGAAGACGGATTTTTATTTTTAATGGAGGGGGGGAGATTCCTGGGAGAATTATAAGGCTTTCAGCCACGCTGATTTTTTTTTTTTTTTTTTTTAATTTCTAATGCTTTTTACTTTATTTTAAATTTTAGTCATTTTTTTCTTTTTATAATAAAAATAAAATAAGTGAACACATGCATACCTTAATGATATTTGAGACATGGAATTGAATTAAATTAAGTATCTTTAAAAGAAGTTAAAGAAAAAAAAAAATCAATCATGATCAGGCGAGTCATTAGAAGGGATCAAAACTTTCTCCTCTTTAGTGTAAGAAAATGCCACCCCAGGAGCCAACGGAGATTATTAATTAAAAAAAAAAAAAACAACGAAATTTTATGAGTTGATGTTCAATGTAGAACTAGATTTCCATCAACATAAAGCGAGCACCACTGCTATAATACAAGGTGGCGAACGCAATTTGACGAATCTATTTTGGTTTCGCAGAAATTAATAAAACTACTTATTTGCAAATCATTGCTTTATAAAAATACTTTCAAACTAAAATCAGTTGACTATTTTTTTGAAAAATAAATAAATAAATAATTCATTGAATTCGATCAAATGGTTTCGCAGTTATACGAAAACTCGTATTTGAACAGTCCCCTATGCCATAGGAAACCTATGTGCGCGGACTGTGAAAGAACTGTACAAGACCTCGATTCTCTTTCTAATTTTTTAAAACCATCTGCATTAATACATCCTATTTATGTCAAACATAGATTAGTAGTATCAATCATATGACTATCTTTGAAAAATTTATCTTTAAAGAATTTTCATCTGTTTCCTTTTCATTCGTAATTAATTTTCATATTTTTATAACATTAAATTGTAAAGTCTTCGTCCAGTGCAAGTTTATTAAAATGTTTTTGTGTAGCTTCCAATTTTATTATAGCTGTTACATGCGATGAAGCGATGAATGTTCGATTGTTTTGCTCTTCTATTTCATGACAAAATAATAATTCTGTGACTGGGCATTGTCATGTGTCCAAGAGAATTTACGACTGTTTTTGTTAAAGCTAAATTACCACCTTCTCTTATTATTACATCTTTTTCTGTTTTGTTTTTTTTCTCCTAATTTTTGTAAGAGAAAACCTATTCGTTGTCTCTATATGACAGTTCTTTCTCGTAAACATCGAGAAGCATGCAGAACTAACCTAATTGCCCTGGTTTTAATGCGTTTTTGTTTTTAGTGCATCGATTGCCTTCCACCTCCGACCTTTTCATTTGTAAATCTGACCCGACGCATCGAAAGGAGGCTGCGATTGATCGGTTGTGGGTGGGTGGGTATACGGAGAGACGCTTCCTTTCCGTTAATTCATAATGTTATGGAGCTGATTGTAGTGCAGTTCCGGTCAGTGCGAGCGTTTGAATGGTCCCGGCGCTGGGTGCATTAAACACAGTCACGTAATCCATGCCGATAATTGTTTGCGCCAATGGAAAAACCTGTAATGGGAAACGCAAACATAACAGATTAAAACCCAACAAATGCAAACACACTTCACCAAATCAATAACACGCTTTCGTATTTATTATTTTAATAGTTTCATTTGTAGCAATCAATATTTAAAAAAATATTTTATAATAACAAAACAACAGTACGAAATAAAAATTAAAAAAAAAAAAAAAAAAAACTCTAAAGAATTTAATAAAAAATTAACAATTATTTTATCAAATAATTTACAAAGTATTATTTTTCAATGGTTAATTCTAATAAACTTAAAAATAAAGTCAAGTTACTTTTGACTTTGTGCGTGTATTATGACAGTAACTTCATACTCATAAAAAAAAAAATGGAGCCCAGTCTGATTTATTTGCAACTTAATGTTTGCGTAGAAGTAAAATAAATGGAATAACATCTGAACTTGGAAACGAACAGAATTAATTTACCTGCTTGTTCATTATCTAGGTCAGTAGTGACCTAATAATCGTTTAGGCTCTTATTAATTATTTTTATGATTACCCATCGAGACAGAAATACATTCGCTTTAACTTGGGCAGTGGATTCACAGTCAGTCCTTCCGTAGATTCCAAAAATAAATAAAAATTACAAAAGTCCTTTGTTTATATTTTTACTCTAATGAAAAAATTGAAACGATATAAATTATATATTTCCGTATTGGGTACTTAATAGGAAATATATAATTTACATCCTTTCAATTTTTTCAAGAATACTATAGTAAAAATATAAACATAAGAGTGTTATGTTTGTTTTGTATTATAACCTCCTCTTCACATTGTCATAAAAACTGTCTTTACAAACAAAATCTTTATTTTTTTTACAAACAAAAATTGAATTTTTTACAAACAATTAAATTATCTACACATCAAAATAAACAGTTTAGTTTACTAATAGATAGTTTATTTTAGGCAGATGTAACAATTTTTATTCCTTATTTAGCTCATTACCTTTCCGTTTCCCTGCAGGATATCAGCCTTTTTTTATTTTTTTTTTAGCATGATCACAGTATTTTATTGAAGCAGAATCTGATTATGGTTCAAAATGGTTAGACTACTTAAAATTACAAACTTCCCTTAGTCTGTTAGCCAAGTAATGAAATGATAAAAATTATCTTTTCAGTCTCTTTGAGATCTTGGTTTTTTTTGCATTATAAATGTAACATTTACTATTTTGAATGTGTTCGGAAAGATTTGAAAAAATCCAACCAAAATGTTCAACCAGAGAATAATTGTTTTTTTTTTTTTTTGTTCCCAAACTATTCGTCTTAAGTATGTATCAAAAAAAAAAAGAAAATAAATCTTTGAACATAAATAAATACTAAAAGTTTTCTATGTTTGCTTCATGCTTTTTGTAATTTCAGATGAATGCTAACATGTTCCGATAACACAATCTCTTTCTATATATTTCAATCTTGCATCTTATATTTGATTAGGATTATGTGTAAACATTCAGGTGTGTATGCTGTACAATGCAGAAGTTGATAACTTTTCTTACAAATTCAGATAGAAAATATTATACTGGTATTTATTTTATGATACGACAGTTTACGTAAGTCATATTTCATGTGACTGCATTAATCACAAAAAGATTCAGAATAAGTAAAATAAGTAAATAAATAAGTAAAAATAAATCCAAGTTAATGTATTTAAGAAAAAAAATGCTAAAATGAAAATAGATTGAAATACCATTACAAAGGGATTCCTAACTCAAACTATTTCAGTTTGAATGAAATTTCTGTTTTGTGCAATAAGACATTTCAGTTCTTCCTCTTATTTTTGTATATTTGTATTTATTCCTGAAGAAAACCTTCGGTAAGAAGGTTGAAATATCGAAGATGTTATCAAAAGAAGGTGTCTACGTGTGTCTTTATTTAAATTTATGAGGTCTTTAGAAGATTTTGATTTGTTTCAGTCATTCTAGGAATAAGCTTGAAGGAGGTAATAAAACAAAAGATAATCAAAAGCAACACTCTTCAAACAACAGCTGCAAGATTTGACAGCCTTCCGTCTAGAATCAGAATAGATAGAACATACGTTTGAATAAAAACTAAGCATTTTTTTTTTTTTTTTTTGGTTTCTTAAACAAATAGGCTAAACCTGTGAAAGTATTCACCTTTGAAAGTTCTTTATTTCGGTGATATATTTTCATTTCTAAATGAACATTGGCAAGAAGCATTAAAAACGCTCAAACACAATCATTAAAAAACAGAAAATAACAGCAACTGTAATTTCCCTTAAAAGTTAACGTTAAAAAGTACTTTAAAATACAAAAATAGGTAACAAACTAAGGCACAATGCTAAAAGAAAGGAATTCGCATCCTGAGCTGTCACCGGGAAGAGACTTGGACGGACCGTTTCGTCCTTTTTTACTTTACACAAGCTATAATTTCATGGAATTATCAAGAATTCTGTGCTTTATAAAATCAGAGACAAACTATTATCTTATTTTTTTTTTACAAACACTTCTTTTACAATGAATTATTCATTACTAAAAGTTAAAAAGAAAAAGTGATACAATTTTATCAAAGACAGATTCCATTGGATCTTATCGATACCAATATTTATTTTAGCAGAGAATCATCGTTTAAAGAAAGTGTAGAGTATCTATAATTCTCCTCCTAGGAACTGACATTAGATTTTTCATTCATTCACGAAATAATATTGCATGTCTTGTAAGTAGGTTATGGTAAACTGTGAAGTATCTTGTCAGTTTCACTCAAATAATACATAGTGTATGTTAAAGCTCTTGTACCATTATTCTTTTAAATCATTTGGAATATCAATATATAGGTTTCATTTCAATGTGACATATTTACACAGTACATGGTCTTCAATAACGAATTTTACTTTATTTATTTAAAAAAAAAATAATTCGTAATATAATTAATCAATTTTATGTGATTTAGACCTATTTGATTTGAGTTACAAACTTTTTTAGTTTTCAAATAAGAATCGAAGTAATTTTTTTTTTGAAAATGTTCGTCTAAATTCAAGAGCTTTACTTCAGTGATATTTGAGGGGAATTGTTTATAGCTGTATACGTGCACTGAGATCATTCGCTTAACTAATAAACTGAAACGTTATTCGTTTCTAATTACCTTGTCGTAAATGTTCAGATCCATTTGGTTTGACAAATGCTGATTATATCGTAAAAAAAAAAAAAATAAATAAAATAATAAAAAGAGCAATGAAACAGATAAAGGAACAGCCATTAAGAGATATGATGAGGCTAGCGATACGGCGTGGAATGCGCATTTGTTGTTCAATAGAGGCGGTCGATTGCGCATCGCGTGAGACATAATGGAAAGGCAGCCAAGCGAATCAGCGGTGTTAACTGACTGCGGACGGCCAACACGAGCCTCCCTTCGATTGGCTCGTCCCCGAGCACCTGGCTGCGGTCACAACCCCCTAATCCATCACAATTACTCGTTGTGCTTTATTACCGAAACAAAAGACGAGATCGGCCTCTGTCATTACAATTGTTATTGTTTGGTTATTAAAGAACGGATTGCGAATCATTGAGTTATAAATGAAGTCAACACGAAGCACAGGACAAAAAAATAAAAGCGAACACAATCTAAACAAAACTTGTCTTTTTTTAAGAAAATACCTTAGGCCTTAGGCAATGGAAAATTTTGGTACTTGGAAATAGAAACCGTCTTGTTTCGTTCTCAGTGTCCGTTTCCACTCTCAATGTGATCTTCTTTAAACATCTCTAATTCAGATCTAAGAAATAGGAGTCAAATCTTTTCTTTCTTTTTTCTTTTATTTCTTGAATTTTCGTAACATTTGGCACTATGGTCCATTCGGACTATAGTTAGTTTTTTTGTTTGTTTGGTTTTTTTTTCCTATTAGATTCATTGTAATAATTTATTTTTTTATAACAATTACTGAATGTTATAGTGAGTAATATACATAGTCTTATACCTATATTAGGACGATCTGTATATTATATCTATATTATGTATAGTCCATTATAGTCTTGATGGATACTATCAGTAGTTTCAAGAAATTTAAAAAGGAATGCGTTTTTTGGTAAATGATAAATTTTTTTTATTTAATTATTATTACTGTATAACGATTTAGTAAAAGCAAAACCTTAATACATGTTTGAGATAGAATATAAATAAATCCACTTGCTTTAGTCTTTAGTGGACTTCTTATTTTCATTTTATTGCACTTTGGCTTAAATGGACGGAGATTTTTTTATATGCTTGATGTTATTTAGAGGCTAAGGAGTCGGAAAAAGGTTTTTGGACTCCAACTCCACACGTAGTCAAACGTGACTCCGACTCAAATAACTACCAACTCCCACTCCTTCTGGAGTGTCAAATATACAGACATTACAAATATACAGGTGTCTGCTGTAAAATGCAAAACAATTACTATGCTGTGAACTGAAAGTCTGGATAACTAACAATCTTTCGGTTCATAGCTTATGTGAAATTAATAGTAAGATGAATTGTGTGCATTTTATTTTTGCTTTGTAAGAATTCAAATGTCGTTACAAAAAATATCGTAATGATTTCGTACTGTTCTTTTCCATTGTTTTATTTTTAATCTCTCCTTTTTGCTGTTAGTTATCAGATTTACTATAAATGGTGTGAACGCTTTGGATGTGTTAATGTTGTGTTTTGTTAATTTTCTGTTAGTATCTGCCATAAAATAAATAAGATCCACATCAATGACAAATGTTTCTTAGGCCTTTTTTTTTTCCTTCATGTATCCACCTTTTGTGTCGAAAATTTTTGGCTCAACACAGAGCCCTTGTTTAGCTATTGATTAATATTTGATTGAACATAAAACAACTGATTGAGATCCTTTTTAAGATCAATAGAAAAGATCTTTTCTTTGATTGTACGTCCACGGAAAAGAAGATATCCAGACCCGTTATTTGTTGCGATCAAAGGACAATGCTTAATATTTGACTCTTGATGAAGTAAAATGAAGAAAGACAGGAGAACTTGCTATAAAGTAAATAAAATATTTCGGAAAAATTAGTGAATAAAAAAAGTTCATTGATTACCGATAGATCAACTGACCTATCCGCCAAGAGTGTGGAAAGGGGTTGGCGGGATACATAAAAAAATAGTAATGATAGAAAGAAATTAAGACCAGTAGTGTAATTATACTTTGTTATCAGCTGCTGTTGCTGTACTTTCATTGTATATCACAGACTCGAAATAAATCAATGAAAGAATCAATTATGAAGTTCGGAGAAGCTCTACATTTTAGAGATCCCGCAGTAGTCAGTTGTTTAAGTGATTAAAAACAACTTAAGTGGTGACAGGAAGAAGAACTGACTGTTTCAAATACATCTTTCTAAAGCTCTTTTACTTAAAAAATTAATCTTACAATTTAATCTTTAGAATATTTATTGATTACCGAAATTTAGCGATACAATTAATTAAAATGTACTGGCAAAGGATACTCAGATAAGGAAAAAATGTTTCAGAATCACTGGACTAAATAGATATAAATATTCTACTACAAATGGCTTTGGAAAAAAAAAAAATTCTTTGCTAACTTCAAAATGAAACTGAATTCTCAAAGAATGTCTTGGTCTCTTATTGCATCATCTCAATTTCAGTTAGCTTTAAATTTCATTAGACCATCACGTGATACTTAATTTCCCTTCTTTGTAGGTCACAATAATAATGGGAAGTTAATAAAAACTGTATGATTACGGTAATATTATGAAAGCATTCATCAATAATATTGCTACTCTTAATTTACAGCTAATTTAAAATTGACAATTTAAAATTTAAATTGACAATTAAAATTTAATTTAAAATTCTTCAGTGTTAGTGTCTAGATTCCAAACGATCTCTGCACTGCCCAGTGCTGTTCGTTGTGAAGCCAATGATGATTAAGATTACTCGACCACGTAATCTAATATTATGAATAATAAGTTTAGTCTGGTCTGAATTGTAAAAATAAATTCTGAAATTGTAAAGTTTGAAATATGTATATACAGGCATCTATTTTCTCTTTGTTTTAATGTTTAGTTGTATGCAGTAGCCTCTGTGGGTAATGTACATTAAGTTGTTTTTGTCCTTTCAGCATTGGACTTGTATTCCATTTCTAATTAGTTTTCTGCAGTGGAAACCCACCTTACATTTAATATTAAAGTGGATCTACAAGCACTGAAGTAAACAGCAAGAATTTACACCAAGGGTTGATGAAGATGCCGTAGGAAGCTCAGTTTGCGTTATCAGATCATAAATAGCATCATATCATAAATTAGATCATATTATAAATAGCTGATCAAAAGATTGATCTTTATATCATTTCGTATGTAGGGAAGATGGACAAAGTAGGAAGGTGATCATCTAGCAATAACAAAAAGTCGTTGAAAGAACTTCGAGAGTAGGAAACAGCGTCCTTGAATCGACCATTCAACCAAAAAAATCTACTCTGCATATTTTGGGATTATTGGAAGATCTTTTCACTCCCTTCCTTTACGAATACTTAGCAGAAAGCGACATACACATAACACTATTTAGCATGGCCTCATAACAACAAATGTAGTAATGTAGCGTTTCCATTGGCTGTAACAGGGATTCCTACATTAGCCTACCGGGAAACCACGGGCGTTTACAAGATTTGATATTGGAGTGGGAAGCTTTTTTTTTTTTTTCTGAATTAATGGCGAAGATCATTGTAATCCTTGTCTCATTCCAAAACCCTGGGCAGACCATTACCATAGATATCTTTTAGCCTGTGGGCCTACTAAAAACATCGAATAAGATTACATTTTTAACTGAAATCTAGAACTTCAAATCTAAATGAACATTTCATGACAGTATGGAAACAAATGTCTCATAACAAACTAAAATTCCAATATATCGACCTATAATAAATTTCCTAGTCGAATCAACATCAACGCTTATCTCTGGTGTAGTATTCAAGGTTTCTTAGAAATTTGCTAAAAGCACAAAACAAAAAACAACGTATTCTTTTCTCCGGTGTAGAGAAAATTGATCTGTGTAGAGAAATTCGAGGAATGTAACGTAATCCTCTGATAATTTATTAATTATCTTTTATATTATGTGGTGAGTGTGGGTGGCAGAGAAACCAAGCACCACGACCATTGGTCTTTTGTGCTATTCCACGGAAATAAAGACAGACGGAGAGAAAGAATGATGGAAGCAGTGCAGGGGAATTGGGAGAACCTGCCCAGCGCGGATCGTCCACCATCACGAAACCCACATGAGAACCGAACCCGGTACTCAGAGGTGAGAGGCCAATGTCGTAGCGAACCTTTCGGCTATTAATTAGCTTACTCTTGAATCAAAAATGAGTTAATGGCCATCGAAGCATGAAATTCAAAAATCAACCAAAACTGAAATTGTTTTTAAAAATTTTTGTTTGGGATCGTTTCTATTCATACATACAAAAGAAAAAGGAAAAAAAAAAATTTGGACAACCAAACTCAATAATCAGTTGAAATTTTAAATATTAATACTTAAAAGGACATGACCAACGAAAACAATTCCAGTTTTTGATAATTCACTAGTCTTACAAAACAGAATAGCGAATTATTCAGAATAGTTTGTGAGTAATGACTTAATTAGCAACATATGTTTACGGGGAAGCCGAAGGGTCTCCCCTACATCTGCAATCTCAGAATACATAGATTAGCCCCATTTTATTTTGGTTTTTTTTTTTTTTTGGTTGAAAGAAGTCTTGATTCTCTCCTTTCCCGAAATTTTGAAAACGACGCTTTTTTTAAATTGTTCCTGAACGGTTCCTAACTTACCTCCCTCTCTCCCTCAATCAAATCCTATTTACGTCTGTGAGCAATAGAAATTGAAAATCAAAAAATAAGGCCAATGAAAAACAAAGCGAAAAATAATAAATGATTAAAAATCTATGTAAACAACTGACAGTGATTACAATTAATAAACACATTGAAAAAAATTTAAAAGGATTTTTTTGGCTGTGGCTATAAGTTAGTAAATTCTACTCTTTCGAAATCTGTCCAACATAATCCATTGTCAAAACAGGATAGTCACTGACAGTGATTACAACTGACAGTGCCTGAAGATGAATCTCATGGGATTCGAAAGACTTCACGTAATTATGTTTTATTAATTGTTTGTGTGTTTTTATGTAAATTTTAATTGATTACAATAATTATAATTTTATTTCGGGCCAAATTAGTTAGCCGACGTCCAACAAAAAAAAAATAAACAAGATAAATTAATGCTTTTAAACAGTGTCAAAAGCAAAGCGGCCCCGTAATATGCACAACTTTATAAATAAAATGTGTTCAGAAGGGTCGATATTGGAGGGCGACGTCTATCGCCGTTTTCCTCTTTATCGGAAGCGACCACTTTTGATTCCGCAACATCCGGTCTGTCTGGGAGTGGTCCTAGAGGTCTGATTTTTTGGATATGGTCACCTACTTTTTGATGCTGAACACAATGGTGAAGGTTTCATTCTATCTCTAACCGTTTGGCCACTACAGAGTGTGACATCCAGCAAGCATAAAAGCAAGAGCGGTCCCCCTACGTTTTACAGGTAAGCTGTAACCTAGGGGCCGCTAAAAACAAAACAAAAAAAACGCCGACTTGTTAATTTCGGAGAGAAGGGACGGAGCCAAGATCTCTCAACGGCTATCCAATCAAAAAAAAAAAAAACTAAAAGAAAGTTTGTCTACACAACACATGCCCCTCCACCGCCTGCTCTCTTCCTATTTACGCCTTTGGCTATTGAGTTTAGTATAAGTCAGTCTCTTGAAATTGTTCAGGAAACCTACTTAATCGAACTCTTTTATATTATAAAGCAAAAAAGAAAAGAAAGAAAATAAAATTGCTCAAAAAAAAACCAGAAGCTACGTGAATTAAATAATTATTGACTGACAAATGAATAATTCCAGAAATCATTGTTTAAAAGAACTGACTGTTTCAAGTTGGAAGTCAGTTTGAAGTAGAAATTCAAGAAATCTTTGATAAACAGCTTCAGCTTATCAACTGCTGATCTGAAGTTCGAGAAGGAACCAGAAGAAAGCCTATTAAATAAATGATCGGAGTTTCCAGTGAAAATTTTAATTTACAAAGGCTGGATCATGTTTCAAAACATTATTGTTACGTCTTGAAAACAGGCTAAAGACAATCGATCCATGATTAATTTGAAGATGGAAAAATTTCTTGGTTTTTTTTTTTTTACCATGCTTTTATTAAGTCACACTCTCTGGTTTCTGGGCTTTAAGTGGGTCTTAAAAATCTTTGTAATCTAATATACTACAATATCTACAATCTTTATAATTTAAAGGTCTTTATAATAAATTTTTAAGTCACTTCCCATCAGTCAATCATCTAGAAATTTTTCTCATTTGCTTATGTCTGATGACAATACAGTAATTTATTGATATCTTAATATATTTTATATTAATATATTCCGCCAAGGCAACACGTCCTTCCGTGCGCCATTACTACCGAGACCAGCCGCTAGGCGGCGGCATGTATTTAATACACAACTAGTTCTTAATTATATATGCGTAATTCTTATATATTTTAATCATTTTATAATATAGAAAGCGTGGTTTTAAAAAAAAATTAACATTAATTATTATTTTATTTATGTAAATTTAGTTGAACTTAATGGAAATGAAGAATTTATTTTGTCAAAAAAAGTGTGTCTTTTCTAGAAGGCGATAAATTGGTAAAAAGATTAATTAATCTGTTTAATTAAAGAATGATTGGCATTTATTTTTTGAGAGAGGAAGAAGAAAAATAACACTGATAAAAAACATATTGTCTGGGATTCAACCGTTACAAATCGCACCGGGAATATGAAGAATTAATTTCAATAATAAGTGATCTTATTGCTTATAAGAAGACCGAAGAAGAAAAATTCGTTTGTTTTTTGTTTGTTTTTGTTTGTTTTCCCATTAATAATAACTTTTCTTGTTTGACAATGCAGGCTGTGTAACTTCTGTTGCATCAACCAAATTATATTTTTATTTCTCATATTCAAGGATTTTTCCCTGAAAAGTTATTGCGCTTGCATTTTAAACATTTTTTTTTTTTTGGTGGAACGCTGAAAATATAGAAAAAGAGAATAAAGAAAATATGAATCTTATGCTGCTCTTGAAAGACTGTTGGTTCTGAAAGTAGACGATTTGCTGTCATTCACAAAGATCTTGACAGCCTTTTTTGCGCCGCCACCTTCCTCGTTCGTTGAGATGCCCCATGTCCACTTATGTCCAATCCTAGCTACAACTCTTTCACTGCGGTTTCAGTCTTCCGTAATACAGTAACTCGTCCTTTTCAAACTCTGATACTTGCCTTATTTTATCATTCTCTTCCTAGTAGTAAGTGTTATACTTAACTTCTCACTGTTCTGTAGCTTCAAAATCACCTCTTATTGTAATTTCACCTTCACTGCAGAATATCACAGCTCCATTCCAGTGTTTACACATGTCTCGTTGTTTGATTCTCACTTCGTGGCGCGCCGTTCATTTGTAGTTGTTTCCATTGTGTAGTTTGACTCAAAACCCAGTTTAAAAAAGTAAAGTAGAAAATAAAAAAGGAGAATATGCAATTAAAAGAAAGACAGGAAGTTTAAATAAGACTTGAAATCTAGGGAAGCTGCAGCTTTTGTTCAATGGCGATTGGCGTAAACAAAGATAGCATTCTTTCAACTGAGTTACTAAAACTGTTCTTATAAGTTCTGTTTATTAGTAAGTTTAGAATTAAAATTCCGAAAAAATTCAGATCCTTCAGCTTTCTGTTTAAAAATAATGTTATAATTCAAGAAAGAAATGATATCTGTTTATTCTTTAGTAAATATATTTGTTATATGATTTACTCTCCTACAGTAAATATATTTGATTTATTGTGTAATAAGCTAAATAATGTAACTTAAAAAAAACTGAAACATGACAAGATAAAACGACATGATTCCTTAATATTCTATTAAATTTTTACTATGATTTCATATAATTAATGCAAATATATCTTTCAAATATTTGTATTTCTTGCAAATGATGTTATTTCCAACTTTCACTATTTTAGATGATATGATATTAAATTTCAGTGATGCTCTCTTTTTTTTTTGTATTGGTTTTAATGGAATCTTAAGATTCCTAACAATCTTTTTATTGTATATCAACATCTTTCATCCTTGATTTAACTCTTTTATCTCCATTAAATCTAAACGTCATCATCTTTTTAATTCTTTACAGGAATTCTTAAAAGGAAGAAAGTAAGACGAAGGCTTTAGGAAATTCAGAATAATTTATAATAATTAATTTCTTTATATTAAGGCAAATTTCGTCCTTTGATGAGATTAAAATTTCACAAAATAGATAGAATCGTATTTAAGTTAAATACTGAGTGTTATATTAACAACTTAATTGTTTTTCTTTTACAGACACAACAACAAGAGAAAATTTTCTTTTGTCTCTGATCTGTTTTGACTGTCACGTGATGCTGTTACACTGAGTTACCAGGATTGTGAGAATTGCCTTGTATTTGTCGTGTAACTTTGCGAAAGTATTGTTGTATGTCCACTCCCTGTGACCTTCGAATGTAACCCTTTCTATTTCAGGATAACACCCCTTTGCAGCTATATTTAGTCAGGTGATGCAAGTGAAAACACCCCTCGTTTCACAAGGGGGAATTACAGCTAATTATTACCCCTGCAGTTACTTTCACTGCTATACTTACACAATCTACCATGTCGGCCTCAAAATGTTAAAAAATATTATGAGCAAATATTACGAAAATATCTCAAATTTAGGTTTTATCTTATGAGAATTCTAATAAAAATTTGAAATCAAAGTTATTAATTTTAAAAAGTGTAATAATAATGTATTAATATATTTGTTACAATATGAACTTTTCTTATCTAAATAATAAATTTCACACACGAAACGTTACTATTTGTAACTCTTGAATAGTTGAAATGAGAATTAGAAGGATACAGATGTTTCATTTTGTTTTCTGAGAAATCCTAGAACAGCCTGGAAGGTAGGATGGTCTTCTGCACACTTGTGTAAATACGTCCAAACCATAATTTTAACATGACTTAAATTACTGAAGAACAAGCAAAAGATACTTAGCATTTAAAAAAATAAATTTACAATGCAAAATTGTACTTTTAGGCTAACAAAAGAAATTATAAAAACTTAGAAATGCTTAATAATACTTAGAAATGAATGGTGAAATGAAAGTTAGGTAGACAATTTCCTAAAACTACAGTCCATAATATTAGAATTGTCACATTGCTATCATTTGTTTACAGTTTCAAGAATTTGCGATCAAATTGGCTGCAGTTGTTTCGTTATGATGGTGCTAAACTAAAGTTATTCATTCCTTTTGGCTTATGGATATTAAAACATTAATACTAATTTTTTTTAACTTGGGAGCTCCGCGCCAATGAGCAAATGATCATATAGAAATAAGATCTAAATATTATAGGTATTTTATTTTTCATCATTATAAATTTTTAAAGAATTTATAAAAAAAAGTTAAATAATTTTTAAAGGTAATAATGAAACTAATAATAATTTATATAATTTTATAAAATTTAGACTAATAATTAATTAAAGTAATAGTATTCAATTTGTAAATTTGAAGGTCTGCATCGTATTTGTGCGATTTAAAGAGGTTTCGGTTGATAGAAAAAATGACGATTTTTTTTTTAACACATTAATTATATTATTAAGTGTAACTTCTTCGATCTCGTCCTTGTTGCACCCCTCAGTCCTGTTGTGATATAAACATTATTTTTTTTCTGATTATATAATACTAATTTTACTAGGGCACATGCTGAAAAATAAATATTTAAATTAGATATAATTCAGTTTTTAAGTCACTTTTGTGGGATTTGTTTTTTTATTTTATATAAAATGTTTATTATATATTGTGGATCCGGTGATGTGGGCGCTTACGAACAGGCTAGTCTTTCCGAATTGGATCATCTATGAAATCGAAAATTTTACCCGGGCTAGATCTCGTCCCGACGAGTCTTCGTTTCTCTCAACCAAACGTCAGTTGTTTTCCGGGAAAATGGAGCTGGAGCGCCGTTGAGGTCTCCACTCTTTCACGCATCGTTGTGAACCTATATTTCCAGCACCAACCACCACCAAAAAGCCTTCGTGACCTGTTTTATCTTGAACAATTTTGTTATTTGTTGCTTACCAAACGGATAACATTTATTACATATTTCTCAGACGAAAATCAGTCTTAGCCAATTAAGAGTAAAAACATGTCTTTGGAAATAAAATAAAATAAATAAAAATATACGTTTTACAATTAATTATCTTTGACTTCTTCACAAATAACAAACTTTCAGTTTTATCTGAGGTATTTTTAAATGTCTAGTACTACTATCTAGATGAATCTTAAAGTCCAACCAAATGAATGTATCTCACTGATTAAGAACCTGTGATACAGAAAACAAAGAATTTCTACAATTTTCTGGAAAACAAATGAGACGAAGTGTGTTGTCTCATTCTCTGCAATTCCCTGTTAACAAGTCTCATGAAAATCAATTTATTCGGTGTTGAGTTGGTTTATGTCTGTGGATCAAAAAAGAAGGGAGTTGGCATTGTAAGGTTATGTGAAATATACCTAAAAACGGATCAACACGAAAATGAAAAATAAGGTAAATAAAAATAAATTTGATAATTTTACGTTTTATTCTCATCATTGGTTTTCTCGTGCATTTAACTGATGTACTTTTTTTTCTAACTCTGTAGATTAAGTCAGTAAATAATAATAATAATAATAAGATATAATTAATACTAACTCCAATAATGTAGCTAGAATCTGATCAAGTGAGGGATGTTACTATGCGAAGAAATAATAGCATTACATATAAATTTTATATTACATAAAATATATTTAAAAAAATTAATGAGCAAACAATAATACCTCAATATATAATTTTTATTCAGTACTTTTTTTTTAAATCCATTATATTGGATTGGAAGAGGGGATGAACTCAATCCTCCTTCTCTCTAATCTTTATCTATATCTCTAGTCTTTTTCCTTCTAAATTTTTCAACGACTTATCTCTTGCAACGTCCATTTATGATTGTTGTGATAAGAACCTCTGCAATAAGAAGATCCTGAAATCACCAATCACCAACAGAATTCGTCATTTTAAATGTAATCAGTGAAGAATCACAAAAATGACTGGAATCCTCTTGTAACAAACGCACAATATTAACTGGAGGTTTTAAATGAGTGTCTTTTGTTTTTCTACCCTCTTTGTTGGACGCTGTCATGGGGGGAGGATTTTTTTCTTCCTCTTTGCACAGTACTGACCGAGGGGTGATGCAAGGACACACTCGTGACCTCCAACAACTTTCTCCCCTTGGGTTCAAAGGGTGATGTCATTGGGGGAAAAAGGGGTAAACGACCTTTTCCTTTGAACACCAGGAGGGAGGTATTCACAAGGTTTCCCAAAATAGCTTTTTCTATTCAGAATATTTGTAATCCGAAATGTTTTTGATTTTTGAAGAAGAGTCCTTTCTTAACTTTTTCTTGAAAGAGTTTGAAAACATAAATCAACGAGAAATCAGAATTCAGAAAAACTCTTTTTTTTAAACTAAAATTCTATAACTTTCTAATATTGTTTAAAAGGTACACGTTTTTCTTTTACTTTATTTTTGTCAGAATTTCTTGTTTAAATATCACATTTCTATTGACCTAAAGATCAAAATAAATCCCAATAATTTAAATAAATCCTAAATAAAAACCTACAAAATTCAAAATATAAAGAAAAAAAAACACCTTCCATTCAAAAGCACATGACCATCTTTCACATCCAATGATAAATAAATAAATAAATAAATAAATAAATAAATAAATAAATAAATAAATAAATAAATAAAACTTCATACCAGTATTGTAAGAAAGTTTCCCTAATTAATCCTAAATATGATGAAAATATGCTCTTATTTAACGAAATGTGCTCTAGAACTAAAACAAAAAAAAGAACGTCAAAGTTCACTTTTGTTTGTACAATCAAAATCATTTTATTTTAATCAGAATTACTAGAAATTATTTAACATCCATTTAAAAGTGAAACGAAGATTAGGAAAATTTTGCCATGAAAATCTGGATAAATTTATTTTGATTAAACTAAATGATCACAGATTATTGTAGATCTAGAAGATTCGTAATAGAAGAAAGAATACACGAGAAGAATTATTTTCAGAAAATGTTTTTATCTATTTTATTTTTTTATTTCTTTTCAGAAACTATCAAAAAAAAAAAATTATATCCTTAGCCATAAACCATTGTAAATAGACTAACTATTAGACTTATTTTTTTTCAAAACAGTTAATCAAAGAATAAATAGAATGCGTAGAAAAAAAAACAACTTCAAAATTTGGATAAACATTTGATTGGTAATTTTTTCGCCTGCTTTTATTTTTTAATTGCGATTTTAAGAATAGTAAATGGCAGAGATTTTTCTGTTTTATTATTAATACTTCACAGATTGAGACGAGCTTTTTTTTTTCTGATTCAAACTCTGTATTCTAAAAGATCTTTTAGATTCCAGAAATAGCCTCGTCACCTCACACTTAGAGAAATCAGGGACATCTTATAGAATCATCTTTAAAATACGAGACCAATATTTGCACTTTTGATATCCTCACTCATTGTAAAATCCAATCAACTGACTGTGGGGTTAATTTTAAATTTTTCATTAATTAGATTTGCGTTGCAATGAGATTTTTTTTCTTAAAATAGTAACGTTAATGTGTACTCAGAATGAAAATGAAAAATAATAAGTTATTTTAATTGATTTAAATTATTAATATAAATTTCAGATTAAAAATTCATAATTTTTTTTTGAATTTCTGGTCTTTTTTTTTTTACTGCTTTCTTAAATTTTATGATTATACGGGGCAGTCGATTTATGAAAAAGACATACAATTTTGGAATTAAATACAGGACATCCTGAATAATACGGGACAGGTGGCAACCCTAAGCAGAAAATTGACAATTTTCACCAGTTTTCTTTTTCCCTGTGGATTTCCGGGAAAAATGAGGTCATTTTGCCCTTTTGCCCCGAAGAAAAATAAGAATACGGCTTATGCCCCCAATTGAATGTACTAGTAAGTGCAGTAACTAACAATGGATCAATTAATAATAGGTTTATGTTTTATATCGAGTCACAACAAAACAGATTTTGCTTAGAAGTTGCGATGTAAAATGATCATAGGCGTAGCCAGGATATAATAGGAGGGGTTATAGGAGGTAATAGGAGGTATAGGGGTAATAGGAGGGGTTAAGATGATTGTTCAACCAAAAAAAAAAAAAGTCATGTCTTTTTACGGATGGGGTGGGTTACAACAAACCGATGAACTTTCCAGTGAAAAAAATAGGTCTAAAGATTTTTTCGGATGCAATGAGGGAAAGAAGTTTTTATGAAAGCCACCCTCGCCTCGGTGCGCCAATGAAAATGATATCTGATGATATCTTTACTGAACTGATTGGAAAGATGTAATAGAAGTACACCTATCAGGCGCACATATAAAATCTTATTGGGGTGGGCGGGTAGTTACGAAACTAATCTACTACAATCAAAAAACATTTAAAAAAAAAAAAAAAAATTGTGAAGAGCCAATATCTTTTCATCTTGTTATCAAACCCCCCCAAAAAAATAATGATAATAAAAAAGGAATTGAACTAATCTATATGAACTAGAAATGGAAATGGTCTAAAAAATAATAGTAATAATCATAAGGAAGGAAATGGACTAATCTATACATTTTGAGATTTCGGAGGAGGGCGGCTGTGTCCATATAACACTGTTTATGTAATTGCAACATTATAGAAGTTTTTTACCTTTAATTATTTAAGGTAGAAATTTGATAAACAAGTAAAAAAATAAAATATCTAGGGTTTTTTTTTTTTCCGAAATCTAAAAGCTCTAAATTATTTATATGCTAAGTCAAATATAATTAATAATAAGAATTAATTACTTCCGCTTTTTATTTGTTAAAATTAATTAATTCTGTAGTTTTACAGTCAAGTCAGAAGTTTTAAAACGTCTCTACATATTTTTCTAGAAGCTTCATTTCAGAATTATAACTATAATTGTACATTTGTAAAGAAATAGCATTTAAAATATTTATTTAGGCTACTTTTAATTGGTAAAATCCAAAATTCATAAACAGGAAAATCAAAAGTAAATCATAAAATTAATTGGGATAAAGTAGAATAAACTATTTGTAAGTAAATAAATAAATAAATAAATAAATAAATAAATAAATAAATAAATAAATAAATAATTCTAAAGCAACAGAGGCAGATATTTCCAGTCTGTCACAGACCTCATTTTAGCTTAATGAATAATGGATTCGAAATAGGCTTCATGTTAAGAAAAAAACTACTTAATATAAAATGGAAAATTTTAGCAAAAGACTTGAAATATTATGGTCCGTGAAGTTTTTTTTTTATTATTATTATAAATAAATAAATAAATAAATAAATATATTGGTTAAAGCTTAATGAATAATTAATTTACGTCTCTTGATCTGATGGATTATCGAAATGAATCGTAATTTAATAATATTAGAAAAACCCAAAAACAATAGATCCTAATTTCAGGTAAAAAAAGAATTATTTTTTTTTTTTAATCTGACGAAGTTCTCTACATTAAATATATGTATATAAATGGAGAATAAATACTAAAAAAAAAAAAAAAAAAAAAACCCAAATATTAAACAGTTGTGGCAGTTAGATTGTGAATTTTAAAATAAAATATCAAGAGTCCGAAGAAGAGAACCGTAAATAACGAGTTCCCGAAACTTCTAACTGCCTTTTAAATTGTATTAAATAATTATAAACTCAGTTAATTGTGCAGGAGGTCGCTTTTTCATTAAAATATAATGAACTATAATAAAGAAAACAACACTTACCTCCCTTCCAATCGATGTCTCAAACTATTTCACTAGCCAATAATAATAATAATAATAATAATAATAATATACTTTTAATTAATCAATATTTACAATTTATATTCTCGTTTTAGACTTACTTATTATATTATTGATTATTAGGTATAATACTATTAATTATAGAAAATCCTTTTTACTTGCATAAAACAATAAGACGAAATGGCTTAAGTTAAAAGTTGATATTTAAAAAGATTGTTAGTTCTTCAGTTTAATGAGAAAAATACCAATAAAAAACATTCGTTTTATTTTTATTTTAGAAGCTTTTTTTTTTTTTCATTTTATTACTATACTTATCTACCTTCATAGATTTTAAAATGTTACGACTTACAACCATTACACAGCTGATCTTATCTGGATAATCAGCTCCGAAGGTTTTAAACAGTTTCCAAACAAAAAGCAGCTGAGAATAAAACCAGAAAGAATATTTGTAACATTCATGCACAAAAGATTAATGATCTAGTTAATGTAAATGAAATGATTTATTGATGTTTCAGTCAATGTAACTAATTCGGAATATTCCTTTAATATTTAAAGTAATTCCACGATAGTGGAGTTTTATCAGATGATTTAAGAACCTACTTTCCATCAGATAATTTAATTATGCTTAGTCACGCAAGGATTAGGAAACTGTTTCTGTAGCAGGGAGTTCTTTCTATTAAATGTAGCTGCATTCTCATAAAAATCTCATTACATTGAATATAGGAACAACAGTTGTAACATTTTATCCTTTTTTACCTCAGGGATTCCTTAGATAGATTTCAGGCATCTTATCTTTATTAACCTCTAACAGAAATTTAGCATTTCCTTCAGTTAAAAAGTAGAATTACAGTAGTATTAGGAGACTTTGATACGAATGAAAATCACCAGGACTGTAGCGTTGGAATGGAAAATGCATTTATTGCTCGATATCGGTATCGGAGTTAAAAATAAATTTCGAATGTAAACCTTTCAGAGGCTTTGGAATCGAAGTCAAAGTCGAAGTTTTTTCGACTTCACAGAGCTGGAAATTTCAAATATTTTCTTATTGTTGCGCGTATCTAGAAAATCGATTACGCTCATCCTAACTTCGAAATCATGATCTAATACGCTAGTTATTAGATGAGCCACTGGATCACATATTTTATGCCGTTGAAGAAATCATTCTGTGAAGAGGTTCAGGATCCAAATAAGGTGTAGAACAATTACCTAATGAAGACTTTTGTTCAATGTATTAATTTAAATGCGTGGTTCTCAAGTGTTCACATGTTTAACACTGCGGAGACAGATTTTTTTTTTTGTGTGTGTGACCATTACGATACATGGTTATCGAACTATTCTAACCATGGCGTTTTAACGGCCATATTTGTATCAATCTATTCAATAATCTAATTTTTTTTTTAGTAAAATTGTTGCTTCTGAGGGTGAATAGTTGTGGAGATATCAAGGATCATGTGAAGATATCCTCTAAGGTGGTGTCTCTTCAATAGGAAAGTCTTAAAGACCTTTGGCATTAATTTATGTGAAGTTATTAAACAGAATAAAAGCAATACTCGGATGAAAACACGATTTCTTCATGAATTTACGTAGCGGAAAGGTTCCTGTACAAATAACTGAAAATTTTTGTGAGCTTTGCAATATTCTAATTAAAAATAATTTTAAAACACAGATAAAAATATCTACTTAAGATTGTTAATGCGTCAAACATTTAGATATCAAAACATTACAGTTACGGCGGCTGTATTTTTATCTGTTTTGAAATTATTTTTAATTAGTAAATTAAGCTACATAGTTTTACTAATTTGCAATATTCTATTTAAATTCGTCAAATAACCCTATATTTTCACTCACTATTAACTTAATACAATATGCTATTTGTAATAAATCATACTATATATACTACATGTTTTTAATTGTCTTAATAATTTTAGTAATAACCCTACAACATTAAGCTACGGTGTTGTTATTTCAGGTGTTTTTTACTATTGCTTAGCAGTTTGATTCTATTGAAAATGTAAAGAGAAACATGGTTGGATTAATGTAGTCATAATACAGAGAAAACGAACGATGTTATGCAGCGAAGTCACCAGTGGCGGAGTATCCTTTCACAGCATCGGTTGAGCAGTTTTCCTCCGTGTCTGATTGAATCTAATCAGATGCAGATATTCAATATTTTATGTAATGCCGCAAACAAAACTGTCCCAATTCCAAACTTATAACAAAGAGCCGTAATCGATGGATTTATACCAACTAAATGTTTGTTTGTCTTTCATTACTCAATTAATGCGAAATTATTATTGTTTGTTTTTAATTACGTAATAAATTTCTTTTCGGTCAATCACATATTTTAGAATGGTTAATTTTAGAATGGTTAAAAGTTAGGAAACGGAAGGATATATGACGTCACGTAAGAAGCGAAATAAATGTAGAAGCATTAACTTTTTCCATAGAAATGAGTCATTTGGGGCGTCCATTAATTACGACACTCAGAATGGGGGGGGGGGGGGGGGAGGGGATCCGGCAAAATCTCACCAAATCTCATTTAAAGGGAGGGGGGGATGCGGTCAATGAAAATCTCCCGTCAACTTTTTAATTCAGAGAATATACATATTATATCAGATTATAACATTTTGTAATATTGTCTAAGCTCTGAAAAGTCGTTGTATGCAACCCCTTCAGCACCTGTGGTCAGGGTTCGACCAACGCCAGTGGTAACCCGTCGGGCTGAGGAGCCGCTGTGCGTCGTGGACGATAGGCTGGAGTGGTTGCACGAGGGGGATGTAGATGCGTCTAATGACTGTCTTCCTATACTACCAAAAGACATGGATCTCATATATGTGTCCAATCATTACAATGGAGAAAGTACATGAATGCTCATGTAATGAGTGAAGAACAGGGAATGTGGTGTCGCAGTCTATTTTTTTTACTTTTACTAAATTTAATGAAATTCGTTGTAGTGCACCTTAAACATAGAAGCATTTTTCTCCTCTTCTTTCACAGAAAAAAATGTATTTCATAGAAGACATGAGTAACGCTTTAGGTATTTAGTGGTATAAAGCAAAATAAATGAATATATCAATTTAATTATTTAAAAATTATAGGGGAAATCTCACTTGAGGGGGAGGGGGGTACCACCACATCTTACCAAATCTCACCAAGGGGGAAGGAGGGGGGGTCCAAATTTTTTAAAAAACACCTCACGTAATTAATGGATGCCCCCTTTCTCACATTTCATTTCTAGTATTTGTCTTTTGGTGTAGAATGTGTTAATTCCACATATCACCTGTCCCACTTTTGATATCATCACTTTTATAAGTCAACAAATAAAGAGTAATTCCAATAAAACAAATATAAGGGAAGAAATGGCTTCAATGAAGATGAAGGTCTCAAAAATCTTAAACTTTACATTATTAAAGACCTATCAAGATAGTTCAATAATTTAAAAAATAAAGTAGAGTAAATTTTTCTTCCTAAATACTTTAGCCCAAATTTCTCAGTTGAAAAGAATATTTTAAGTTTGTGAAATAAAGAAAAACACATGTTTCCAAAACAAACAAACAAAGTAAAACAAAAGCGGTCTTGAGTTTGACAAATATGACATCTAATGTAGAATGTCAATAGTAATTATTTTATAGAACTAGTATAAGATAAATTATAATAAGTCTAATATTTTACCCAAAACAAAAAATAAGAAATATTACAACCTGTCACAGTTTGGAAAAGTCATTCCCATCTTAACCTGCGGAAGTTTTAAGAAATAAAAATACCTTAGAGGAAAAAAGAAAACCAAAAAAAACAGACTTGTATTTTTAATTTTTCTATCAGTATTTCATTCAATGTTTATAGAAGAAATTATGCAAAAGAATTTATAAAGAATACCATGTTAGTAAATTGAAATATATTACGACGCAAAACTTCTATTTAAACGTTTACTTTGTTTCGTTTGTGAATCTTAACAAAACCGTTTTTCCTTTTCTACAATTCATTAACTATATTTAATGAACCTATACTTACTTCTCTTCTTCCTTCTTTTCATTGCTGACGCAGACAGTGTTTTTGTTTGTTTGTTTGTTTTTCCCTCTCTATAGGATTTTAAAGAATAAATCTTTGTTAGGCTTCAAATTTGAGAGTTTCTGCAAGATGAAGGCTAGGAATTGTCTTAGAAAAAAAGGTTTTAAAATTTAGGATCTTCTGGCTGCAAAGACGAAATCCAGTAAAAAGTATTTACTGGATTTCACTTGTATTTTCATAGTTAGATATGGACGAAATTATCGACGGGCAAAGTAGGTTCATGAATAAATTATTAATTTGCTTTTTTTCAAAAAAAATAATAAATAAATAAATAAATAAATAAATAAATAAATAAATAAAATAAACCACGCCGTTAATTTGTCATTAATACCATTGACATTAAGTAACATTCTAAGAAGTAGAACGTATTTTAAATCAGCACCAAAGGAAAATGTATGGAAGTGTATTTATATTTTTTTGATGTAAAAAAAAAATAGAGTAATGTGATTTTAACTTTTTTTAAACTTTGTAGTTTTAAACTTTGTTAAATTTGCAAAAGGAACATTTTTTACCCATGAACCAGAATATTTTTGCATTTACTGTATACGCCTATTTTCTGAATAGTATAAAAAGGCAAGTTCCAATATATAAATAAAAAGTACCCCCGAAAATAGTAAGGGTAGCAGAAGTGTTTTTAACGCGGGATGTGTCGGCGGCGATTGCGAGATGAAGCGATGTCAGCCGACCGGTTGCGACCTCTTTCTCTGCCTTGCAGCGGTGGCAAACGGGATATGTTGAATTGCTGATGGAAGAAGGAAGAAAGGGGATGAGGATGATCTGCTTATGTAATATGAAACATAGCAATAATCAGTTTGTTTGGATTTTTTTTCAATGCCCGGGCTCATGGTGCTTTGCCATTGACCTCAACAAGGGGCGAGAATTGTGAGCATTTGGTCGAATAATCGTTGCCCAGAGGACGCCATAGAAGGCAGCTCACGTTTTACCCTCAGAATCGAACGAAACACTAAAGAAGAAAGTTACATCCATGCCGACGCCGAGATTCGAACGTAGGTTCTCGTGGCAGATATTATTGATTGTAATATTATGTAAATGTTGTTTTACAGACAAACTAAAAAAAAGAATTATTAATCATTTCAATTTAAATTTAGATTTTTACTAAAAATAAATGGATGTACTGTAACAATTTATATGTAAATATTTTTAGATATTATTTTTTTTTTATAGAAATTATTTATCTGTATTTTAATCATTTTAATCTTTACCGTTATTTATTTTAAAGCATTTGTTTTCTATTTTCTAATTACTGATGCTCTGTTTATTTTTAAATTCTTTTCGGTTACAGCAGTTTAATCAGTTAATTAATTTAAGTTCGTGATGTTTTTATTCAATCATTCTGTATATTTTAATTAATCTTCCAATTAAATCACACTATGTAATTATTATAAAAACCAATGTTTCTCATTTAATAAATTAATTCAGTTCAGTTCCAAAATTTGACTCGTTGTATTTCGCTTCTAAAGACTCCCACAAAAACCATTATAATATATTTAATATTTGCTATAATTATTATTTGACAAATAAAATTAAAAATTTTGAACAAAAAAAATGTAATTGTTTTAAATTATTACAACTTTGTATTTAAGAAGATCATTCTCATGTCTTTATTTCTCCTACATGCACCTATTCGTATTAGCCACCGCCGCGCCGCAAGAGAGTGGAAGCTCAGATCGATTATCCCTGTATGACCACCTGTACACCACACACTTTAAAATCACCTTTTTTTTCCCTCTCTCATTTTGTTTAGGAAGCAATTTTTATTTACATATTTGAATTTGTCTTTTTTCTGTCCTCTCGGAAAACCATATTAGAAATATTTTGATTCTCTGGTATAAAAACGTTCCGTGCTAGAGTTGAGGTCATCACAGATATCCCGTAACAAAAAAAAGTCTTTCAAAACCAACATTTACTGAAATAAATGGTGGTTGGCCAACCCAAAGTTATTAGGAAAATCCTGTTTACAAATGCAATATATATTTTAAAGAAAGTATTAATAATCGAAGAGATTTATCTATGAAGAGTTTTATTTTCATAGGAGTTAAAGTTATAAAATTTTTGTAACTAAAATTTATTGTTTTATTATTTAATAAATTACAAATTTTAACTATTTACTAGATAATTTTAAAGGTTTATGGCGGAGTGCACCAAACTTCAGTTAACTTTGATGACTGCAGTTTGGGGGAGTGCTGCTCCAGAAAAATTTTAGCCTTTGTTTTAAAATTGTGTGAAAGGAAACAAACAAGTACTGTATAAAAAGAAATTTATCAAGTTTCTGAATAAATTTTCTTTTTATACATGTTTCCTTTCACACAATTTTAAAACAAAGGCTAAAATTTTTGTGGAGCAGCACCCCCCCACTAATTTTAGCTCCGTCCAAACTGCAGTCATCAAAGTTAACTGAAGTTTGGTGCACTCCGCCATTAGTCTGCGGGCTGGAAGAGCCCGATTCAATTCCCTGTGGATATTGTTTATTCCAGATGTCACCTGATTGGGATCTAGTTTCTTTTCCGAGGTTAAAGGCGAGGGCATCGATCAACCGACAGCAATTAACCTTTTTTTTTTTCGTTTCATTGCGCATTCAGATATTTGAAAAAATTATGCGGCACACCAAAAGTAATTCCTAATATTCCGTGATGCACGAATGTTTCATTCAGTGCCTTTGAAAATCCTTATCTCGATTTGCAGATGTATTTTATTTTAAACTTCTCAAAATGCCCAGAAATATCTTTGTTTTTCTTTTTTGAAGCTAATTTGAAAGTGAATTAATAGTTTCTTAACCTTCTTTATTCGAAAGAATTGACTATAGTTCAAATACTCAGGAAATTTGATCTAGATCAAAGTCAAACTTAAGTTAAATGCTTACTAAAGATTTAGTCTCAAATTTTCTTATGGCATATAACAGTGGCGAATGTAGAATATATTTTTTGAGGGGGGGGGGGGCAAGATTAATGTAAGGGCCTCGGGCAAGATGATTTTTAACGACCAAAAAAAAAAGGAAAATCCTATTTTAGCCTCTTTTCTTCTAACTTATTTTTTTATTTATATTCATTATTTCGCCCCCTATATTCGCCCTTGGCATATAAGAAGATCTGCCTTAGAAGATTGATATTTTCATTTTTGTAGAAACAAAAATTCTAAGTAACAGTAGAGGAATAAATAAGTTTCGGAGAATTTTTTAGTATTACTTTAGCTTAGAACTTAACCAACAATCCCAATCATTTTTTGTACTTTTGAGTCAATGTTTCATTGTTTATTAATAAAATAATAGTTATTTAAGAATAGTATTGATATTCATTACTCTGAAGCTGTCTGCAATGATCAACCCTGGGTCAGGAACCCGATCTCTGAGCTTCAGTACCGGAAATCATTCAATTGCTCTCTTTCTTCTTCCGTGTTTATTTCCTGAAATATTTTTTTTTTAATTCGTGGAATTGCAGAGCAATGATTTATCTGTTACTGTCTCCTCTTTACAGTTGAGTTTTGGTCTATGATTAAATAAACAGCAATGACAATCCCCGCTACAAGCACCTGATAAAGTGTTAGGCTGTAGATCACTGTATTACTCTTTAAGGGTTTGAGCCGTATTTTTGATCGTTGCCTGAAAGTTGAGTTTTTGAATATCAAAATTTTAGTAGAAAGAACATCAAATGTGAAGTTTGGCATAAAATGTATTATTCTTTGGGGTTTTGTGGCTCCTATTTGAAGAGGTCCTTAAATAGCGACTCGTAAACGTTTTTCAATCTAATTAGAACTGGGCAATAATATTTAACTCTCAAATGTAAAGTTTGATGTTGATCAGTGCATTATTTTTGTTCTAATCACTGTACATTTCGCTCTAAGATTCTCAATAACGTGTACACACACAAAATAAATTTGTTTTAGGGTGTGAACAAAGTAAATTTCCGTTCAAATCAGGAAAAGGTTTTAGTATGAATAATGTTCTATTTTATATAAAAGTTTTCGGAGAATAAAATGATTAGATATATTAGATAGTATTTTGAATTTGTTTGCTTGATTTCTAATTTTCTATTAATATGGAACGAATAAGTAAAAAAAAAATATCTGTTAGTCTTAACGGAAATGATAAAATTACATCTGATAATTTATATTTCAAAATTAATGTTTATTCTATTCTTTCAATAAAACTATTTAGTTAATAGATAAGATTAAGTATCAATTGAAAACCCGAAAATTTTTGAATGGCTTTTTTTTTCTTTATTGTTAAAATGAGGAATTCGAACGGAGAATTAACATTTTATTTTCTTGCGAAATATTTCCTTTATCTTTTAAAAATAACCTGGTTTTAAAATTAAAACTTTTTTTTTGTTTTTTAAAGTCACAAATCAATTTTCAGAATCAAGATTTCATATTGAATTAAGTCCTTTTAATAATAGACTACGCTTAGGCGTATTCCATGATACAAACTGAGAAGACGGAATAATCCCAACACATTAGTAAATAGAGATGCTTTTTTTTTTCCATTTACATGAAGAGGAATAATATACCTAATAAAGGTAGCAAGTTATTGTTTAAATTCGTTATTGTCATCTAATAATAGCTCAAGTCTATTGCATCTTCGTCAATAGTAAGAATCTCTGAATATATTGAAAGGATAATTAGATAAACTAGACTGAAATTTTGTAAATCGAAGTTAATATAAAAATAATAAAAAGATCTAGGTTTTGTTTATTTATTTTTTTGTTGCAGCGTTTCTCAGGAGTAAAAAGAAAAAAGGAAAATAATATATAGAAGAATCTTGTGCTTAAATTCCTTATTGACGGGAAATTCATGACTAACTTACTAAATATTTAGAAAACTGAATTGACTTTATAAGTCAATTTCAAATTATCAGCCGATAACGAAAGAATGTTTGTCCTTGATTTTATCAGTAAAGGCATCTGTTGAGGGATCAGATTAACTTAACATTAGCCAACACTTAATCCGAATAATTAGACCACTACCGTACGTAATAAAATGTCTACGTATGCAAATTAACCTGGTCGAAGCCGAGAAAACCTAACAATAACCTTTAATAACCATTAGTTCTAAAAAAATGGCATCACGAATTGTATTTTGCTATTAGAGATCTTTCTACTCGAACAAACGATAGCATCTTATTTGGGAAGCCTCTTTAATACCAGTGAGATTTATTAAAATAACTCCGTATTTTGTAGCATTATATTTTTTTTTTCTTTGTTAATTCAATATAATGGATTTTTACTTTTTTCAATCCTGAGGAGATTGTGTCATTAATCTTGAAAGAAAATCCTAAGATCTTTATAAAACAAATCCAAGCTATTCAACAATAAATAGTTGTTTTTTTTTCCGTTGTTTTATTTTTTTAAAACCATCATAAAACAGTAACAATAGAATGTAATGTTAACCAAATATTTCTTTTTAACAAAATAAATAAATATATTTATAACAGAATTGGCTACAAAATATGATAAATTCAAAATTTTAAGAATAATTCTTAAATTAAAACAAGAACATTTTAGAACTAAAAGATTTTTGAGACACAGACAAGAGAAATTCAGAATTACTAAAAGTAATTAAATTTAACTGAAGCCATTAACAGATTCAATAAAGAATCAGTGAAACAACAAGGAAAAAGGAAAGAAAAGCAGACGCAGCAACAACATTTGAAAATAATCTTAAAAGGTTTGTAAGCTTGGCATTCAGTTATAGTATTACTAAATATTCAATGGAATCTATTATTTACACTTAAATTTCGAATTTTCTATTCAAAATTGGGAACCAAAAAGGGTGACGGTTTGAGAAATAGGATTCAGGACAAAATTTAAAAGTTAATAATACATATATATATAAATCTATTTTTCATAAGTATTTCAGTAGCATTTTATACATAGTTTTGAAACCTGACTTAGATTAAGAAGATAGTCTAAGAAAAATTTCTTTATTTTTTAAAATAGAATAAATAAACTCTTTGGTATTTTTAGCTTCTAAAAGCTAATTAAATGGCTGAATCGTGGACTATCTTACAAAAAGATACGATTCGGAAGCGAATGAGAAAAAATAAAAAATAAAATACTGGTTTTAATTTTTATCAAGCCTCGTAAATTAACAAAATATAAAAATCTATCCAATCCTACTGCTTCTCAGTCAATTATTAAATGAGTTTTCTGTTATAATACGTCATTGGTTTCATCGTCCTTTAGATAACGTTGCATGCTTTCGTTTTCAACTTGGCGATTTATTTGGTATTTTGCAAAACGAAGTCACCTGAAAAAGGATTTCTGCATATATATGAGGAGGAGACCTTGGTCCATCCTTCCTCGAAATCCAAAAATGTATAGAATAAATCTTACATTCTCTGGAATTCTTTAGTTAGATGGCGATTGATTGAAGGCATTTCCAACCCCCATTCCCGAATTTTCAAGCTTTTATGTTTATCTTGGGCTTCCTCCCGAAACATAATCCAACAAACGCCCCTGGTTTCTGGGAAAATTTTTGATGCTCTTTTTAATCAATAGAAATTTATAATTGTCCTAATTTAAAATTAAGTCTGTAATAAAATTAAAAAAAAGAATGAGCTACATACTTTGCGGTATTTAACAAGTTCTTTTCTAAAATTCTAAAATTTATCTACATTTTTGTTTAATTGTCGACTGCTATCGTAGAATCGATTTATTGAAAGACTTTTTAATTAAATGACGTCCCATCCTGGCAATATTAAAGTTTTAACTCGATAGATAAATATTACTTTGTTTTCGTTCCAAAGGTTACTTCCTTTTCTTCTCATTTAAAATACAGTAAATTCTAGGATTAAGAGTTTTCCCAACAATAGCATTGATGCGGCAACTTAATAGAGAGAAAGCATACGTCAATGTCATTATTACCTAACAATGGTCCACAGAATCTGAGACGAACTATAAATGCTTTTAAAAAATTGCATATTAAAATCCCACCACCCAATCTTAATTGTCTTAACTGTTCTTTTTTCTTTTATCATTTTCAAGAGCTTTTTCCAGAGGACGTTTTTAAAGCAATGCCTCATCTAAATCCTTAGTGAAGTTTCTCTATTATCTCAATATCTTTCTTTTCTTTTACATTTTAAAATTCTTCGAAGACTTAATATCATCGAAAACAGAATAAACAATGTATATTCCAAGAAATCTACAATATAAATAGGCTTATAAAATATAATCTATTGATAAATGCATGTATATAAATTTGTAGCTTATTGTAGAAAACGTACGCGTAATTTAAGTGAATTGAGAATTAGTATTTTATTGGATTATTATCCAATTCATCTCTTATTTGCTGTAATTTCTTAGAAGCTAATTAGTAAAATGATCAACTGAGAAGCAGTTATGACAATATGGACCAAATTGCATTTTAAACCTTAAAATAAAAATAATGGTTATTGACCAAAAACCATTAGATCGTAATACGTAAATAAACCAGTGTACATTACGAAAACCTGATGAAAATAAAACCAGTGTAAAAAAAACAAAAAAACTAATGGAAACATGTCTCGTATCCAAATGATGCCAATTTGAACTAGTGAAAATAAAAAGGGTAAAAAATAAAATCACTTTAAAAATAAAATAGAAGATAAAAATATCTTTTCCTGAGTTGATTTAAACATTTAAAAGTTTACCATTTAAACATTTACAATTACCAGATCAGAAGACAGTCGTGTCCTCGCAATATCAAGTCCTATTTACATTTTGTGGCTTATTATCAACAAAGTTTTCAGTCTGGTTTGTTCCTTCAGCTGTTGTACAGAAGACATCGGAGTTTCGCTGTTTCGTTCTTGAGCGCTGCCACCTCCACTCGTAGCTTGAGATTCTCCTGTTCGAGGAACGCTGCTCGAATTGCGATTTCGTCCTCTTTGGCCCTCCGAGCATCTCGTGATCTCTTGGCAGCCTCATTGTTTTTCCTTCTCCTTTCCCAATAAGCCTCATCTTTTAGCTCCTCGGGAAGAGAGCGCGGTTTTTTTTTCGTGGTGGGACTGTCGTGTTGGATTGTGTCGGGTTTGTAGTTGACCAAAGTCGAAGACGGCGATGGACTCGGAGTCGAACTGGACATCGTTTTATCCATCGACTGAGCGTTTTCCTCCTCACCTGAACAGCTGTCCTCCTTTTCTTGGGCACTGGGGACTTCAACCATTGGCGTCTCGGCACTCGAACTCTTGGTTTCTTCGTTCGTGTCGGCTACGTTTGTCCTATGTAATCTTTCCGACTGGCTTTCCGGAATGTGTTGGGCTTTGGGGGATGAAGTGACATTGTGTGTCGTGTTTCCCAGCATGTGTCGGCGAAAATCGGCGTAATTGTCACTGAAGAGAAGGGACTGAGGAGAGAGACCGTCCAGATGGGCGAAAGGATTCATTCCCGCTAGACTGTAGTATCCCAACGGCAGATTGAGCGGGTCCCTCGGGTACGCCTTGAACGGTCTCGTCACTTTAGTCGGTTTGCGGGAGGAACTAGTGTCGTTGCCGTTAATGAAGTTGAAAGGCAGCGGGATGAGATTGGGCATCAACGCCGAACCGTTGAGACCGACTTCGTTGAGATGCGCCATGTGGTTGATGCCGGAACCCATCATATTGGCGAAACCGAACCCATACGACTCGACGGGCGGAGATGCCATGTTTGGGATCGGGAACGATCTACTGCTCAGATCGGACGTCGTGGAAATGACACTCTCGTTCGATATCCGCTCCCGGCCTGTAGCCGTCGCCTCCGATTGGGGGTGGTTCCAGAGCAGCGGCGATCTGCGCGGAGAGTGGACAGTAAAATTTTCGATCGAAAAATGTGTTCGCTTGGTCGAGAAATCGAGCGGTTGTTCGCCGTGTGGGACGGTAGGCGGTGGTGGTGAATGGTAAGAATTGCACCATCGAGAGGGAGTCAGATGAGAGTCACTGTCATCGGAAGGCATTACGAACTCCTTCAAGAAAAGAAAAACAATTTCAGATAAAAATCAGGAAACAAAAAAAAAAAGCAAATAAAAAATAAATATATAGATAAGTGTGTATATACGTATATCATTAAACAATTGTAACTGACGTTAAGTCTTGTTATTTTTGATCTAGAACAAAAATTATACACTGAAGAATTATATCTTTTATTAAAATTATTTTGCAAAAACAAGGAATTCAATTCCGGGTATGTAAAATCTTTTCTCAATAAAAAGCGATCGAAAGCAGACATCGCATTCCGTTCAATTCCTTTTTCCCAACCGCTTCTCATAGTTTGAAATAGGCTTGAATATCAACATTACTTTAAATTGTAACATTCAGAAATACATCAGCTATCTTTTTTTTGTAATAAATTTTATATTTTTATTTTTCTAATTTCATTTATTTTTTTAAAAAAATAACCACCAACTCAAATTTTAAAGTTAATTATAATTGCAAACATTTAGAAGACGTTTAATTTAAAGTGGACAGAAGAAGATAAAGAGAATTAAGAATATTCTAAAGGTGTATCAAAATCAAAATAGTTAACAATGTATATAACTTCTGTAATTATCAAATGTTTTAAGTGTTAGGATAAGTAACTTTCGAACGACAACGATTCTCCAACATGCGATATATATATACGATAATATAATAATATCGTATAATATATATATGATTTTTTTATCCCAACTCATTCATGTTGCTCTGTTTTATATAAAAAAAAAAAAAAAGTCAGTTAATATTTATTTTAACAGCCTAACGTTTCAACTGCTCAGATTAAAGAACTTCGGAGTTATTATTATTATTTATTCACATGCGCATTTCGTCTTAAAACTGAGTTCTTGTAGATTTGTTTTAGAAATCGGTAGGAGGACATTAGAAATTCTAACTTAGGAATTTTTTAATAAATAAACATACATTACCAACAAATAAAAAATTATATATTTACATATTAGGATTTTATTTTTGCTTATTTTAGGTCCTTAAATCCTGCAAATTGTAATTTTTTTTCTTAATTTGTGTAAATTGAGTTTTCAAAGATATAATCTCAGCAAGTTCAGATATTACGTAAATAAAAACATCTCATTTTAATAATAATAATAATAATGATTTGTGTTCTTTATCGTAAGTAAATTAATTATTTTTTCGTTAAACTTTTCGTCTATTGCTAATTTAAGAAATGGAGGGGAAAAAAAAGTGTTGACTTTGATCAATTCTTCTGAAGAATTATTTGGATTTCCATTTAAATTTCAGTTAAAACGCCAACGAAAATATCAAATCCGTTTACTTCACATATGAACTCCATTGTTAGCATGACGTGATGAAAATAAAGAAACTGAATTAGCTTACCTCGTTGCTGTTCACTGAGTCTTGTTCCGTGTCCAAATGGTCGCGCATCCCTGATTCAAATGGTGTGGATTGCGTAGCCATGGCATAGGTTTAGGAGGGTTGATGATTGGTCGTCGCAATCAACGCCACCCATCCCCCACTACCCTTTTACCTCCAATCAGGGCTGAACTAGATGGGGGTTCCAAAGGGGGAAGGGTTGGAAAAGGGTTACATGGTGTCCTAAAATCATCCCCCAGTAGGACACAAGGCGACTGCAAATGGAGTCCACCCCCACCACCCTACGCAATCACTAGAATGGCGCAAAAAAAATGAGGGGGGGGGAGGGAGGAAGCTGGAATGATTTTCCTTTTTAAAATCTTTAAAAGGTTTGTGGTTGATCCATTGGTTCTTAGACCCATAAACTTTCACAATTTATATAAATTAAAATAACCTAAAAAGAATACTTTTAGGAATTCCTCTCTGACAAAACGATGAAATCAATTGAAGGAATCAGTTCGTCCATCCAATTATCTGTCAATAAACGATATCGAATATTAAAATTACTTTGCTAATTACGTTCTTATCTGTTTGGTCTTTGTATAAAGGAATAATACGTAATTTAAATAGGTAATAAACTTTCGTATAATTTACGAATTGAAGATGAAAGGAAATTCATTTAGGAGGGACTCCCCTAAAATTACGACCTCTGAGATGGTAGAAGTTGAAACCATTCGTGGGTTGACTGAGAATGACCAGTCATTGATTTCTAGTTGTCAGAGACGGATAAGAAAACACCCACAACAAACCCATCACCCCTAACTAGCTAAATAAGAATATTGCGGAGTTTGTTTTTTTAGTTAATTACTTCGTTTTCCCCTTTAATATTTTTCCATTAATGAAGGATTAAAGAATAAATAAAGTAGAAAGAATTTGCTAGAAAACACGGTCTTCTTAGGCTGCATCTTTTAATGAAGGTGTTTTACTTCCTGATTGAAGTTATTATTTTTAAATTATTCAAAAATAATTACAATTACCTTATGCGTATTTATGAGACAAATTAACCAAGTAATAATATAATATTAATATATTTTTTATTAACAAAATCATAATAAATTACATTTTTAATCTCTATCAAAAGGTTTCTGGAAATTAATAAAATTTACATTTTATCATTTCAGATATATTAGCATATTTTTTTTAAAAAAAATGACAAATAGCTAATTTTATTTATAATATTTGCAATAGTATTACATTAAAGGTATTATATATATATATATATACAGTCGGACCCCGATTTAACGAACCCCTATTTACCGAATTTCGCGATTTAACGAATTTTTCTTTTTCCCCGATTAAAATGAAGGCAAAAACCCCTATTTAACGAATAAGAAACCCCGATTTAACGAATTATTTCAACAGCCAAAAAAAAAAATTTTTTTGTTAGTTTGGGTAAACATACCTAATGCAGCAGGATATAAATGACGCTGTATTTTCTTCTCTCCATAAAGTCGAAAAAGAACTTTTTCGAGTCAGGAATCAAGGAAATTGTCAAACATTACTCAGTACATGCTTTAAAATTTCAAATTAACTATAGTAGTGCGTAATTATTCGCTATATTATTAGCTGCTGAATAAAAAATGTACAATTTCTAATCGTGGATATTTTTGTGTAGTTGCTTATTAGGGCTGTTCCATAAGGTTAAGTGCAGAATTTTTTTATTTTGGACCCCGATATTACGAATAACCTCCGATTTAACGAATAAAATTTTCGGTCCCGATGAATTCGTTAAATCGGGGTCTGACTGTATATATATATATATATATATATATATATATATA
>JAFIDM010096763.1:1146-40127 GCA_023159025.1 Thereuonema tuberculata | reverse complement strand
TATATATATATATATATATATATATATATATATACAGTCAGACCCCGATTTAACGAATTCATCGGGACCGAAAATTTTATTCGTTAAATCGGAGGTTATTCGTAATATCGGGGTCCAAAATAAAAAAATTCTGCACTTAACCTTATGGAACAGCCCTAATAAGCAACTACACAAAAATATCCACGATTAGAAATTGTACATTTTTTATTCAGCAGCTAATAATATAGCGAATAATTACGCACTACTATAGTTAATTTGAAATTTTAAAGCATGTACTGAGTAATGTTTGACAATTTCCTTGATTCCTGACTCGAAAAAGTTCTTTTTCGACTTTATGGAGAGAAGAAAATACAGCGTCATTTATATCCTGCTGCATTAGGTATGTTTACCCAAACTAACAAAAAAATTTTTTTTTTTGGCTGTTGAAATAATTCGTTAAATCGGGGTTTCTTATTCGTTAAATAGGGGTTTTTGCCTTCATTTTAATCGGGGAAAAAGAAAAATTCGTTAAATCGCGAAATTCGGTAAATAGGGGTTCGTTAAATCGGGGTCCGACTGTATATATATATATATATAATACCTTTAATGTAATACTATTGCAAATATTATAAATAAAATTAGCTATTTGTCATTTTTTTTAAAAAAAATATGCTAATATATCTGAAATGATAAAATGTAAATTTTATTAATTTCCAGAAACCTTTTGATAGAGATTAAAAATGTAATTTATTATGATTTTGTTAATAAAAAATATATTAATATTATATTATTACTTGGTTAATTTGTCTCATAAATACGCATAAGGTAATTGTAATTATTTTTGAATAATTTAAAAATAATAACTTCAATCAGGAAGTAAAACACCTTCATTAAAAGATGCAGCCTAAGAAGACCGTGTTTTCTAGCAAATTCTTTCTACTTTATTTATTCTTTAATCCTTCATTAATGGAAAAATATTAAAGGGGAAAACGAAGTAATTAACTAAAACAACAAACTCCGCAATATTCTTATTTAGCTAGTTAGGGGTGATGGGTTTGTTGTGGGTGTTTTCTTATCCGTCTCTGACAACTAGAAATCAATGACTGGTCATTCTCAGTCAACCCACGAATGGTTTCAACTTCTACAATCTCAGAGGTCGTAATTTTAGGGGAGTCCCTCCTAAATGAATTTCCTTTCATCTTCAATTCGTAAATTATACGAAAGTTTATTACCTATTTAGTTACGAATTATTCCTTCATCCAAAGACCAAACGGATAAGAACGTAATTAGCAAAGTAATTTTAATATTCGATATCGTTTATTGACAGATAATTGGATGGACGAACTGATTCCTTCAATTGATTTCATCGTTTTGTCAGAGAGGAATTCCTAAAAGTATTCGTTTTAGGTTATTTTAATTTATATAAATTGTGAAAGTTTATGGGTCTAAGAACCATTGGATCAACCACAAACCTTTTAAAGATTTTAAAAAGGAAAATCATTCTAGCTTCCTCCCTCCCCCCCTCACTTTTTTTTGCGCCATTCTAGTGATTGCGTAGGGTGGTGGGGGTGGACTCCATTTGCAGTCGCCTTGTGTCCTACTGGGGGATGATTTTAGGACACCATGTAACCCTTTTCCAACCCTTCCCCCTTTGGAACCCCCATCTAGTTCAGCCCTGATTGGAGGTAAAAGGGTAGTGGGGGATGGGTGGCGTTGATTGCGACGACCAATCATCAACCCTCCTAAACCTATGCCATGGCTACGCAATCCACACCATTTGAATCAGGGATGCGCGACCATTTGGACACGGAACAAGACTCAGTGAACAGCAACGAGGTAAGCTAATTCAGTTTCTTTATTTTCATCACGTCATGCTAACAATGGAGTTCATATGTGAAGTAAACGGATTTGATATTTTCGTTGGCGTTTTAACTGAAATTTAAATGGAAATCCAAATAATTCTTCAGAAGAATTGATCAAAGTCAACACTTTTTTTTCCCCTCCATTTCTTAAATTAGCAATAGACGAAAAGTTTAACGAAAAAATAATTAATTTACTTACGATAAAGAACACAAATCATTATTATTATTATTATTAAAATGAGATGTTTTTATTTACGTAATATCTGAACTTGCTGAGATTATATCTTTGAAAACTCAATTTACACAAATTAAGAAAAAAAATTACAATTTGCAGGATTTAAGGACCTAAAATAAGCAAAAATAAAATCCTAATATGTAAATATATAATTTTTTATTTGTTGGTAATGTATGTTTATTTATTAAAAAATTCCTAAGTTAGAATTTCTAATGTCCTCCTACCGATTTCTAAAACAAATCTACAAGAACTCAGTTTTAAGACGAAATGCGCATGTGAATAAATAATAATAATAACTCCGAAGTTCTTTAATCTGAGCAGTTGAAACGTTAGGCTGTTAAAATAAATATTAACTGACTTTTTTTTTTTTTTTATATAAAACAGAGCAACATGAATGAGTTGGGATAAAAAAATCATATATATATTATACGATATTATTATATTATCGTATATATATATCGCATGTTGGAGAATCGTTGTCGTTCGAAAGTTACTTATCCTAACACTTAAAACATTTGATAATTACAGAAGTTATATACATTGTTAACTATTTTGATTTTGATACACCTTTAGAATATTCTTAATTCTCTTTATCTTCTTCTGTCCACTTTAAATTAAACGTCTTCTAAATGTTTGCAATTATAATTAACTTTAAAATTTGAGTTGGTGGTTATTTTTTTAAAAAAATAAATGAAATTAGAAAAATAAAAATATAAAATTTATTACAAAAAAAAGATAGCTGATGTATTTCTGAATGTTACAATTTAAAGTAATGTTGATATTCAAGCCTATTTCAAACTATGAGAAGCGGTTGGGAAAAAGGAATTGAACGGAATGCGATGTCTGCTTTCGATCGCTTTTTATTGAGAAAAGATTTTACATACCCGGAATTGAATTCCTTGTTTTTGCAAAATAATTTTAATAAAAGATATAATTCTTCAGTGTATAATTTTTGTTCTAGATCAAAAATAACAAGACTTAACGTCAGTTACAATTGTTTAATGATATACGTATATACACACTTATCTATATATTTATTTTTTATTTGCTTTTTTTTTTTTTGTTTCCTGATTTTTATCTGAAATTGTTTTTCTTTTCTTGAAGGAGTTCGTAATGCCTTCCGATGACAGTGACTCTCATCTGACTCCCTCTCGATGGTGCAATTCTTACCATTCACCACCACCGCCTACCGTCCCACACGGCGAACAACCGCTCGATTTCTCGACCAAGCGAACACATTTTTCGATCGAAAATTTTACTGTCCACTCTCCGCGCAGATCGCCGCTGCTCTGGAACCACCCCCAATCGGAGGCGACGGCTACAGGCCGGGAGCGGATATCGAACGAGAGTGTCATTTCCACGACGTCCGATCTGAGCAGTAGATCGTTCCCGATCCCAAACATGGCATCTCCGCCCGTCGAGTCGTATGGGTTCGGTTTCGCCAATATGATGGGTTCCGGCATCAACCACATGGCGCATCTCAACGAAGTCGGTCTCAACGGTTCGGCGTTGATGCCCAATCTCATCCCGCTGCCTTTCAACTTCATTAACGGCAACGACACTAGTTCCTCCCGCAAACCGACTAAAGTGACGAGACCGTTCAAGGCGTACCCGAGGGACCCGCTCAATCTGCCGTTGGGATACTACAGTCTAGCGGGAATGAATCCTTTCGCCCATCTGGACGGTCTCTCTCCTCAGTCCCTTCTCTTCAGTGACAATTACGCCGATTTTCGCCGACATATGCTGGGAAACACGACACACAATGTCACTTCATCCCCCAAAGCCCAACACATTCCGGAAAGCCAGTCGGAAAGATTACAAAGGACAAACGTAGCCGACACGAACGAAGAAACCAAGAGTTCGAGTGCCGAGACGCCAATGGTTGAAGTCCCCAGTGCCCAAGAAAAGGAGGACAGCTGTTCAGGTGAGGAGGAAAACGCTCAGTCGATGGATAAAACGATGTCCAGTTCGACTCCGAGTCCATCGCCGTCTTCGACTTTGGTCAACTACAAACCCGACACAATCCAACACGACAGTCCCACCACGAAAAAAAAACCGCGCTCTCTTCCCGAGGAGCTAAAAGATGAGGCTTATTGGGAAAGGAGAAGGAAAAACAATGAGGCTGCCAAGAGATCACGAGATGCTCGAAGGGCCAAAGAGGACGAAATCGCAATTCGAGCAGCGTTCCTCGAACAGGAGAATCTCAAGCTACGAGTGGAGGTGGCAGCTCTCAAGAACGAAACAGCGAAACTCCGATGTCTTCTGTACAACAGCTGAAGCCCCTTACAGGAACAAACCAGACTGTGACTAGAAAACTTTGTTGATAATAAGCCACAAAATGTAAATAGGACTTGATATTGCGAGGACACGACTGTCTTCTGATCTGGTAATTGTAAATGTTTAAATGGTAAACTTTTAAATGTTTAAATCAACTCAGGAAAAGATATTTTTATCTTCTATTTTATTTTTAAAGTGATTTTATTTTTTACCCTTTTTATTTTCACTAGTTCAAATTGGCATCATTTGGATACGAGACATGTTTCCATTAGTTTTTTTGTTTTTTTTACACTGGTTTTATTTTCATCAGGTTTTCGTAATGTACACTGGTTTATTTACGTATTACGATCTAATGGTTTTTGGTCAATAACCATTATTTTTATTTTAAGGTTTAAAATGCAATTTGGTCCATATTGTCATAACTGCTTCTCAGTTGATCATTTTACTAATTAGCTTCTAAGAAATTACAGCAAATAAGAGATGAATTGGATAATAATCCAATAAAATACTAATTCTCAATTCACTTAAATTACACGTACGTTTTCTACAATAAGCTACAAATTTATATATATGCATTTATCAATAGATTATATTTTACAAGCCTATTTATATTGTATATTTCTTGGAATATACATTGTTTATACTGTTTTCGATGATATTAAGTCTCCGAAGAATTTTAAAATGTAAAAGAAAAGAAAGATATTGAGATAATAGAGAAACTTCACTAAGGATTTAGATGAGGCATTGCTTTAAAAACGTCCTCTGGAAAAAGCTCTTGAAAATGATAAAAGAAAAAAAGAACAGTTAAGACAATTATGTCCACGTAGGGTGGTGGGATTTTAATATGCAATTTTTTAAAAGCATTTATAGTTCGTCTCAGATTCTGTGGACCATTGTTAGGTAATAATGACATTGACGTATGCTTTCTCTCTATTAAGTTGCCGCATCAATGCTATTGTTGGGAAAACTCTTAATCCTAGAATTTACTCTATTTTAAATGAGAAGAAAAGGAAGTAACCTTGATGTGGAACGAAAACAAAGTAATATTTATCTATCGAGTTAAAATTTTAATATTGCCAGGATGGGACGTTATTTAATTAAAAACTCTTTCAATAAATCGATTCTACGATAGCAGTCGACAATTAAACAAAAATGTAGATAAATTTTAGAATTTTAGAAAAGAACTTGTTAAATACCGCAAAGTATGTAGCTCGTTCTTTTTTTAATTTTATTACAGACTTAATTTTAAATTAGGACAATTATAAATTTCTATTGATTAAAAAGAGCATCAAAATTTTTCCAAGAAACCAGGGGAGTTTGTTGGATTATGTTTCGGGAGGAAGCCCAAGATAAACATAAAAGCTTGAAAATTCGGGAATGGGGGTTGGAAATGCCTTCAATCAATCGCCATCTAACTAAAGAATACCAGAGAATGTAAGATTTATTCTATACATTTTTGGATTTCGAGGAAGGATGGACCAAGGTCTCCTCCTCATATATATGCAGAAATCCTTTTTCAGGTGACTTCGTTTTGCAAAATACCAAATAAATCGCCAAGTTGAAAACGAAAGCATGCAACGTTATCTAAAGGACGATGAAACCAATGACGTATTATAACAGAAAACTCATTTAATAATTGACTGAGAAGCAGTAGGATTGGATAGATTTTTATATTTTGTTAATTTACGAGGCTTGATAAAAATTAAAACCAGTATTTTTTTTATTTTTTTTTTCATTCGCTTCCGAATCGTATCTTTTTGTAAGACAGTCCACGATTCAGCCATTTAATTAGCTTTTAGAAGCTAAAAATACCAAAGAGTTTATTTATTCTATTTTAAAAAAATAAAGAAATTTTTCTTAGACTATCTTCTTAATCTAAGTCAGGTTTCAAAACTATGTATAAAATGCTACTGAAATACTTATGAAAAATAGATTTATATATATGTGTATTATTAACTTTTAAATTTTGTCCTGAATCCTATTTCTCAAACCGTCACCCTTTTTGGTTCCCAATTTTGAATAGAAAATTCGAAATTTAAGTGTAAATAATAGATTCCATTGAATATTTAGTAATACTATAACTGAATGCCAAGCTTACAAACCTTTTAAGATTATTTTCAAATGTTGTTGCTGCGTCTGCTTTTCTTTCCTTTTTCCTTGTTGTTTCACTGATTCTTTATTGAATCTGTTAATGGCTTCAGTTAAATTTAATTACTTTTAGTAATTCTGAATTTCTCTTGTCTGTGTCTCAAAAATCTTTTAGTTCTAAAATGTTCTTGTTTTAATTTAAGAATTATTCTTAAAATTTTGAATTTATCATATTTTGTAGCCAATTCTGTTATAAATATATTTATTTATTTTGTTAAAAAGAAATATTTGGTTAACATTACATTCTATTGTTACTGTTTTATGATGGTTTTAAAAAAATAAAACAACGGAAAAAAAAAACAACTATTTATTGTTGAATAGCTTGGATTTGTTTTATAAAGATCTTAGGATTTTCTTTCAAGATTAATGACACAATCTCCTCAGGATTGAAAAAAGTAAAAATCCATTATATTGAATTAATAAAGAAAAAAAAATATAATGCTACAAAATACGGAGTTATTTTAATAAATCTCACTGGTATTAAAGAGGCTTCCCAAATAAGATGCTATCGTTTGTTCGAGTAGAAAGATCTCTAATAACAAAATACAATTCGTGATGCCATTTTTTTAGAACTAATGGTTATTAAAGGTTATTGTTAGGTTTTCTCGGCTTCGACCAGGTTAATTTGCATACGTAGACATTTTATTACGTACGGTAGTGGTCTAATTATTCGGATTAAGTGTTGGCTAATGTTAAGTTAATCTGATCCCTCAACAGATGCCTTTACTGATAAAATCAAGGACAAACATTCTTTCGTTATCGGCTGATAATTTGAAATTGACTTATAAAGTCAATTCAGTTTTCTAAATATTTAGTAAGTTAGTCATGAATTTCCCGTCAATAAGGAATTTAAGCACAAGATTCTTCTATATATTATTTTCCTTTTTTCTTTTTACTCCTGAGAAACGCTGCAACAAAAAAATAAATAAACAAAACCTAGATCTTTTTATTATTTTTATATTAACTTCGATTTACAAAATTTCAGTCTAGTTTATCTAATTATCCTTTCAATATATTCAGAGATTCTTACTATTGACGAAGATGCAATAGACTTGAGCTATTATTAGATGACAATAACGAATTTAAACAATAACTTGCTACCTTTATTAGGTATATTATTCCTCTTCATGTAAATGGAAAAAAAAAAGCATCTCTATTTACTAATGTGTTGGGATTATTCCGTCTTCTCAGTTTGTATCATGGAATACGCCTAAGCGTAGTCTATTATTAAAAGGACTTAATTCAATATGAAATCTTGATTCTGAAAATTGATTTGTGACTTTAAAAAACAAAAAAAAAGTTTTAATTTTAAAACCAGGTTATTTTTAAAAGATAAAGGAAATATTTCGCAAGAAAATAAAATGTTAATTCTCCGTTCGAATTCCTCATTTTAACAATAAAGAAAAAAAAAAGCCATTCAAAAATTTTCGGGTTTTCAATTGATACTTAATCTTATCTATTAACTAAATAGTTTTATTGAAAGAATAGAATAAACATTAATTTTGAAATATAAATTATCAGATGTAATTTTATCATTTCCGTTAAGACGAACAGATATTTTTTTTTTACTTATTCGTTCCATATTAATAGAAAATTAGAAATCAAGCAAACAAATTCAAAATACTATCTAATATATCTAATCATTTTATTCTCCGAAAACTTTTATATAAAATAGAACATTATTCATACTAAAACCTTTTCCTGATTTGAACGGAAATTTACTTTGTTCACACCCTAAAACAAATTTATTTTGTGTGTGTACACGTTATTGAGAATCTTAGAGCGAAATGTACAGTGATTAGAACAAAAATAATGCACTGATCAACATCAAACTTTACATTTGAGAGTTAAATATTATTGCCCAGTTCTAATTAGATTGAAAAACGTTTACGAGTCGCTATTTAAGGACCTCTTCAAATAGGAGCCACAAAACCTCAAAGAATAATACATTTTATGCCAAACTTCACATTTGATGTACTTTCTACTAAAATTTTGATATTCAAAAACTCAACTTTCAGGCAACGATCAAAAATACGGCTCAAACCCTTAAAGAGTAATACAGTGATCTACAGCCTAACACTTTATCAGGTGCTTGTAGCGGGGATTGTCATTGCTGTTTATTTAATCATAGACCAAAACTCAACTGTAAAGGGGAGACAGTAACAGATAAATCATTGCTCTGCAATTCCACGAATTAAAAAAAAAATATTTCAGGAAATAAACACGGAAGAAGAAAGAGAGCAATTGAATGATTTCCGGTACTGAAGCTCAGAGATCGGGTTCCTGACCCAGGGTTGATCATTGCAGACAGCTTCAGAGTAATGAATATCAATACTATTCTTAAATAACTATTATTTTATTAATAAACAATGAAACATTGACTCAAAAGTACAAAAAATGATTGGGATTGTTGGTTAAGTTCTAAGCTAAAGTAATACTAAAAAATTCTCCGAAACTTATTTATTCCTCTACTGTTACTTAGAATTTTTGTTTCTACAAAAATGAAAATATCAATCTTCTAAGGCAGATCTTCTTATATGCCAAGGGCGAATATAGGGGGCGAAATAATGAATATAAATAAAAAAATAAGTTAGAAGAAAAGAGGCTAAAATAGGATTTTCCTTTTTTTTTTGGTCGTTAAAAATCATCTTGCCCGAGGCCCTTACATTAATCTTGCCCCCCCCCCCCTCAAAAAATATATTCTACATTCGCCACTGTTATATGCCATAAGAAAATTTGAGACTAAATCTTTAGTAAGCATTTAACTTAAGTTTGACTTTGATCTAGATCAAATTTCCTGAGTATTTGAACTATAGTCAATTCTTTCGAATAAAGAAGGTTAAGAAACTATTAATTCACTTTCAAATTAGCTTCAAAAAAGAAAAACAAAGATATTTCTGGGCATTTTGAGAAGTTTAAAATAAAATACATCTGCAAATCGAGATAAGGATTTTCAAAGGCACTGAATGAAACATTCGTGCATCACGGAATATTAGGAATTACTTTTGGTGTGCCGCATAATTTTTTCAAATATCTGAATGCGCAATGAAACGAAAAAAAAAAAGGTTAATTGCTGTCGGTTGATCGATGCCCTCGCCTTTAACCTCGGAAAAGAAACTAGATCCCAATCAGGTGACATCTGGAATAAACAATATCCACAGGGAATTGAATCGGGCTCTTCCAGCCCGCAGACTAATGGCGGAGTGCACCAAACTTCAGTTAACTTTGATGACTGCAGTTTGGACGGAGCTAAAATTAGTGGGGGGTGCTGCTCCACAAAAATTTAAGCCTTTGTTTTAAAATTGTGTGAAAGAAAACATGTATAAAAAGAAAATTTATTCAGAAACTTGATAAATTTCTTTTTATACAGTACTTGTTTGTTTCCTTTCACACAATTTTAAAACAAAGGCTAAAATTTTTCTGGAGCAGCACCCCCCCAAACTGCAGTCATCAAAGTTAACTGAAGTTTGGTGCACTCCGCCATAAAGCTTTAAAATAATGTAGTAAATAGTTAAAATTTGTAATTTATTAAATAATAAAACAATAAATTTTAGTTACAAAAATTTTATAACTTTAACTCCTATGAAAATAAAACTCTTCATAGATAAATCTCTTCGATTATTAATAATTTCTTTAAAATATAGATTGCATTTGTAAACAGGATTTTCCTAATAACTTTGGGTTGGCCAACCACCATTTATTTCAGTAAATGTTGGTTTTGAAAGACTTTTTTTTTTTGTTACGGGATATCTGTGATGACCTCAACTCTAGCACGGAACGTTTTTATACCAGAGAATCAAAATATTTCTAATATGGTTTTTCCGAGAGGACAGAAAAAAGACAAATTCAAATATGTAAATAAAAATTGCTTCCTAAACAAAATGAGAGAGGGAAAAAAAAGGTGATTTTAAAGTGTGTGGTGTACAGGTGGTCATACAGGGATAATCGATCTGAGCTTCCACTCTCTTGCGGCGCGGCGGTGGCTAATACGAATAGGTGCATGTAGGAGAAATAAAGACATGAGAATGATCTTCTTAAATACAAAGTTGTAATAATTTAAAACAATTACATTTTTTTTGTTCAAAATTTTTAATTTTATTTGTCAAATAATAATTAAAGCAAATATTAAATATATTATAATGGTTTTTGTGGGAGAGTCTTTAGAAGCGAAATACAACGAGTCAAGTTTTGGAACTGAAGTGAATTAATTTATTAAATGAGAAACATTGGTTTTTATAATAATTACATAGTGTGATTTGATTGGAAGATTAATTAAAATATACAGAATGATTGAATAAAAACATCACGAACTTAAATTAATTAACTGATTAAACTGCTGTAACCGAAAAGAATTTAAAAATAAACAGAGCATCAGTAATTAGAAAATAGAAAACAAATGCTTTAAAATAAATAACGGTAAAGATTAAAATACAGATAAATAATTTCTACAAAAATATAAATAAATATTTTTAGATATTATTTATTTTTAATATTTATGCCATTTATTTATTTTTAGTAAAAATCTGAATTTAAATTGAAATGATTAATAATTCTTTTTTCTATTTTGTCTATAAAAACAACATTTACATAATATTACGATCAATAATATTTGCCACGAGAACCTATGTTCGAATCTCGGCGTGGGCATGGATGTAACTTTCTCTTCAGTGTTTCGTCCGATTCTGAGGGTATAACGTGAGCATACTCTGGCGTACTCTGGGCAACGACCGATTATTCGCTCACAATTCTCGCCCCTTGTTGAGGCCACTGGTAAAGCACTATGAGCCCGGGCATTGGAAAAAAAACCCAAACTGATTATTGCTATGTTTCATATTACATAAGCACAACCTCTTCTTCCTTCTTCCATCAGCAATTCAACGTATCCCGTTTGTTAGTCACCGCCGCAAGGCAGAGAAAGAGGTCGGCTGAGATCGCTTCATCCCGCAATGGCCGCCGACACACCTCGCACTAAAAATACTTCTGATTCCCTTATTATTTTCGGGGGTACTTTTTATTTATATATTGGAACTTGCCTTTTTATACTACAGTAAACTCCCGATTATCCGCGGAATTGGGTGGAGTGGCAACCACGGATAACCGAATTCCGCGGATAATCCGAAATAAGACGAAAAAGGACAAAAATCAACACAAAAATGCTTTTAACATGTTTTATTTACATTAAAATAGCAGTACCTACATTATAAACAATTATTTTATTTTATTTTACTTTATTATCTTAATTTTTAACAAAAAGAAAATCGGTTAATTGTTTTTATTTTTTCGTGTCGAAACACGAAAACCCCCTACTTGAACGTCGCTAAATGTGCCGCTTTTCTTTTTTACCTTATTCTAGATTTTTAAAAATGTTTGTTGATTCCGTAATTTATTGTACAGTAAAAGAAATGGAAATAAGAGAGGTCCGTGGATAATCGGGAGTTTACTGTATTTAGAAAATATACAGTAAATACCAAAAATATTCTGGTTCCTGGGTAAAAAGAAGATCCAAAATTTTAAAGCCTTTTTTTCTAAGACGATGAGATGCAATTCCTAGGCTTCATCTTGCAAAAACTCTCAAATTTGAAGCCTAACAAAGATTTATTCTTTAAAATCCTACAGAGAGGGAAAAACAAACAAACAAAAACATTGTCTGCGTCAGCAATGAAAAGAAGGGAGAAGAGAAGTAAGTACAGGTTAAATAAAGGTTTTGTTAAGATTCACAAACGAAACAAAGTAAACGTTTAAAAGAAGTTTTGCGTCGTAATATATTTCAATTTACTAACATGGTATTCTTTATAAATTCTGTTACGTAACTTCTTCTATAAACATTGAATGAAATACTGATAGAAAAATTAAAAAGACAAGTCTGGTTTTTTTTTTGTTTTCCTTTTTCCTCTTATTTTCATTTCTTAAATCCTCCGCAGGTTAAGATGGGAATGAGTTTTCCAAACTGTGACAGGGAAGGGGAAAGGAACAGACAAGTTGTAATATTTCTCATTTTTTGTTTTGGGTAAAATATTAAGACTTATTACAATTTATATTTTTTATACTAGTTCTACAAAATAACTATTATTGACATTTCTACATTAGATGTCATATTTGGAAACATGTGTTTTTCTTTATTTCACAATAAAAAATATTATTTTTTATAATATTCTTTTAAAAAATATTCTTTTTTTTAAATATTCTTAAAATATTCTTTTCAACTGAGAAATTTGGGCTAAAGTATTTAGGAAGAAAAATTTAGCGTACTTTATTTTTTAAATTATTGAACTAAAGTTTAAGATTTTTGAGATTTTCATCTTCATTGTAGCCATTTTTTCCCTTATATTTGTTGTATTGTAATTACTCTTTATTTGTTGACTTATAAAAGTGCTAATATCAAAAGTGGAATAGATGATATGTGTGGAATTAACTCATTCTACATCAAAAGACAAATACTAGAAATGAATGTGAGAAAGGGGGCGTCCATTAATTACGTGAAGGGTTTTTTAAAAAATTTGGACCCCCCCTCCCCCTTGTTGAGATTTGGTAAGATGTGGTGGTACTCCCCCTCTCCCCTATAATTTTTTCCTATTATTTCCCCTATATTTTTTAAATGAGATTTCCCCTGTAATTTTTAAATAATTAAATTGACATATTCATTTATTTTGCTTCATACCATTAAATACCTTAAGCGTTACTGATGTCTTCTATGAAATAAATTTTTTTCGGTGAAGAAGAGGAGAAAAATGATACTATGTTTAAGGTGCACTATAACGAATTTAATTAAATTTAGTAAAAGTAAAACAATAGGTTGCGACACTACCTTCCCTAATTCTTCACTCACTCCATGGCATTCATGTGCTTTCTCTATTGTAATGATTGGACACATGACATCCATGTCTTTTGGTAGTATAGGAAGACAGTCATTAGACGTATCTACCTCGTGCAGCCACAGCTCCTCATCCCGACGGGTGACCACACGCGTTGGTCGAACCCTGACCACAGGTGCTGGCGGGGTTGCATACAACGACTTTTCAGAGCATAGACAATATTAGAAAATGTTATAATATGTATATTCTCTGAATTAAAAAATTGACGTAAGATTTTCATTGACCCCCCCCCCCTTTTAAATAAGATTTGGTGAGATTTTGCCGAATCCCTCCCCCCCATTTTGAGGTCACGTAATTAATGGACGCTCCCAAATGGCTCATTTCTATGGAAAAAGTTAATGCTTCTACACTTATTTCGCTTCTTACGTGACGTCATATATCCTTCCGTTTCCTAACTTTTAACCATTCTAAAATTTCCCAATATGTGATTGACCGAAAATTTTCATTAAAACAAACATTTTTTACTTGCTTAATTATTTATCACTTTCAAAAAAAAAAAAAAGGCAGATATTTTTAATTGCTTCTTTGACTGCAATCTTTGAGTCATAGCATATGATTCCAACCTCTGCGTTGCCAGGTCCTCTCGTTCTTTTTCTATTTTTTCCATTGCCATTTTTGCTGCTCAGGATTTTATCTTTGTTCTTCAAATATGTCGATAACGTGTTGGATGGAATTCCAAATTCCTTGGCGATTTCCGATTTCTTTTTAACGCCTTTTTCCACTTCCTTAATCACCGCTACCTTTTCAGCTAATGTTAATGACTTATAAGAAGCTTTAGCTTTTGACAATGGTATAGTAAGAGCATATAAACAATACTTAAAGCACAAGCACAAAACTAAAAATGTATATGAATACACGATGGAGACAATGACCCCTCAAAAACTAAAAGCAAGAAGATAAAAAACAAGAACAAAATGTGGAATCCAAATCCTTGGGCAGCACTCAGGCTGCCACAAAAGATATTTGACCACAAAAAGAGAAAAAAAAACAACATATATACATAAATAAATAACAAACCCTCTGATGTGTAAAACAAAAGCAATAATTCAAATAAAAATGCCTTTTTGAGTCGAGCTGATACTCTGGGACGGCCGTTTCGAGCTTGTTAGGCTCTCATCAGCCAGAGCTAATCAGGTAGTGCAAGACTCAAAAGGCGTACGAGGGGAAATGTATGTAACTGCATTAAATCATTCACAGGAAGCGCACCACAGGTGTGGTGACCGAAGGGGTGTGGGAGGGAGGAGGGTAACAACAGAGGGTGACAGAAAAATCCTCGGAAATCCCCATATAGTGACATTCCAACCCTCGCTTTTGTTTTCCTTAGAAAGACCGTTAAAATAAATAATGTATCTTAGCTGAGAAAAGTCTCAGGAACAATTTTTACTATAATATTTTAAGGACAATCTTACGAAAAATTCGAATTATCCACGATTTTTTAACATTATTTTAATACAGAATTCTAGGGACCGAGCTAAAAATTCGAATTATCCAGAATTTCAATTAAACAAGTTCGAATTGTTCAAGTTTCACTGTATTATGTACTTAAAAACAAACAATAATAATTTCGCATTCATTGAGTGATGAAAGACAAAAAAAAAAAAATCACTAGGTATAAATCCATAGATTATAAGTTTTGAATTGGGACGGTTTTGTTTGCGGCATTACATAAAGTATTGAATATCTGCATCTGATTAGATTCAAGCAGACACGGAAGAAAACTGCTCAACCGATGCTGTGAAAGGATACTCCGCCACTGGTGACTTCGCTGCATAACATCGTTCGTTTTCTCTGTATTATGACTACATTAATCCAACCATGTTTCTCTTTACATTTTCAATAGAATCAAACTGCTCAGCATTAGTAAAAAACACATGAAATAACAACACCACAGCTTAATTTTGTAGGGTTATTACTAAAATTATTAAGACAATTAAAAACATATACTGTAGTATGTGTAGTATGATTTATTACAAATAGCATATTGTATTAAGTTAATAGTGAGTGAAAATATAGGATTATTTGACGAATTTAAATAGAATATTGCAAATTAGTAAAACTGTGTAGCTTAATTTACTAATTAAAATAATTTCAAAACAGATAAAAATACAGCCGCCGTAACTGTAATGTTTTGATATCTAAATGTTTGACGCATTAACAATCTTAAGTAGATATTTTTATCTGTGTTTTAAAATTATTTTTAATTAGAATATTGCAAAGCTCACAAAAATTTTCAGTTATTTGTACAGGAACCTTTCCGCTACGTAAATTCATGAAGAAATCGTGTTTTCATCCGAGTATTGCTTTTATTCTGTTTAATAACTTCACATAAATTAATGCCAAAGGTCTTTAAGACTTTCTATTGAAAAGACACCACCTTAGAGGATATCTTCACAGGATCCATGATATCTCCACAACTATTCACCCTAAGAAGCAACGATTTTACTAAAAAAAATTAGATTATTGAATAGATTGATACAAATATGGCCGTTAAAACGCCTTGGTTAGAATAGTTCGATAACCACGTATCGTAATGGTCACACATAAAAAAAAAAATCTGTCTCCGCAGTGTTAAACCTGTGATCACTTGAGAACCACGCATTTAAATTAATACATTGAACAAAAGTCTTCATTAGGTAATTGTTCTACACCTTATTTTGTATCCTGAACCTCTTCACAGAATGATTTCTTCAACGGCATAAAATATGTGATCCAGTGGCTGATCTAATAACTAGCGTATTAGATCATGATTTCGAAGTTAGGATGAGCGTAATCGATTTTCTAGATACGCGCAACAATAAGAAAATATTTGTAATTTCCAGCTCTGTGAAGTCGAAAAAACTTCGACTTTGGCTTCGATTCCAAAGCCTCTGAAAGGTTTACATTCGAAATTTATTTTTAGACTCCGATACCGATACCGAGCAATAAATGCATTTTCCATTCCAACGCTACAGTCCTGGTGATTTTCATTCGTATCAAAGTCTCCTAATACTACTGTAATTCTACTTTTTAACTGAAGGAAATGCTAAATTTCTGTTAGAGGTTAATAAAGATAAGATGCCTGAAATCTATCTAAGGAATCCCTGAGGTAAAAAAGGATAAAATGTTACAACTGTTGTTCCTATATTCAATGTAATGAGATTTTTATGAGAATGCAGCTACATTTAATAGAAAGAACTCCCTGCTACAGAAACAGTTTCCTAATCCTTGCGTGACTAAGCATAATTAAATTATCTGATGGAAAGTAGGTTCTTAAATCATCTGATAAAACTCCACTATCGTGGAATTACTTTAAATATTAAAGGAATATTCCGAATTAGTTACATTGACTGAAACATCAATAAATCATTTCATTTACATTAACTAGATCATTAATCTTTTGTGCATGAATGTCACAAATATTCTTTCTGGTTTTATTCTCAGCTGCTTTTTGTTTGGAAACTGTTTAAAACCTTCGGAGCTGATTATCCAGATAAGATCAGCTGTGTAATGGTTGTAAGTCGTAACATTTTAAAATCTATGAAGGTAGATAAGTATAGTAATAAAATGAAAAAAAAAAAAAAAGCTTCTAAAATAAAAATAAAACGAATGTTTTTTATTGGTATTTTTCTCATTAAACTGAAGAACTAACAATCTTTTTAAATATCAACTTTTAACTTAAGCCATTTCGTCTTATTGTTTTATGCAAGTAAAAAGGATTTTCTATAATTAATAGTATTATACCTAATAATCAATAATATAATAAGTAAGTCTAAAACGAGAATATAAATTGTAAATATTGATTAATTAAAAGTATATTATTATTATTATTATTATTATTATTATTGGCTAGTGAAATAGTTTGAGACATCGATTGGAAGGGAGGTAAGTGTTGTTTTTTTTATTAAAGTTCATTATATTTTAATGAAAAAGCGACCTCCTGCACAATTAACTGAGTTTATAATTATTTAATACAATTTAAAAGGCAGTTAGAAGTTTCGGGAACTCGTTATTTACGGTTCTCTTCTTCGGACTCTTGATATTTTATTTTAAAATTCACAATCTAACTGCCACAACTGTTTAATATTTGGGTTTTTTTTTTTTTTTTTTTTTTAGTATTTATTCTCCATTTATATACATATATTTAATGTAGAGAACTTCGTCAGATTAAAAAAAAAAAAATAATTCTTTTTTACCTGAAATTAGGATCTATTGTTTTTGGGTTTTTCTAATATTATTAAATTACGATTCATTTCGATAATCCATCAGATCAAGAGACGTAAATTAATTATTCATTAAGCTTTAACCAATATATTTATTTATTTATTTATTTATTTATAATAATAATAAAAAAAAAACTTCACGAACCATAATATTTCAAGTCTTTTGCTAAAATTTTCCATTTTATATTAAGTAGTTTTTTTCTTAACATGAAGCCTATTTCGAATCCATTATTCATTAAGCTAAAATGAGGTCTGTGACAGACTGGAAATATCTTCCTCTGTTGCTTTAGAATTATTTATTTATTTATTTATTTATTTATTTATTTACTTACAAATAGTTTATTCTACTTTATCCCAATTAATTTTATGATTTACTTTTGATTTTCCTGTTTATGAATTTTGGATTTTACCAATTAAAAGTAGCCTAAATAAATATTTTAAATGCTATTTCTTTACAAATGTACAATTATAGTTATAATTCTGAAATGAAGCTTCTAGAAAAATATGTAGAGACGTTTTAAAATTTCTGACTTGACTGTAAAACTACAGAATTAATTAATTTTAACAAATAAAAAGCGGAAGTAATTAATTCTTATTATTAATTATATTTGACTTAGCATATAAATAATTTAGAGCTTTTAGATTTCGGAAAAAAAAAAACTCTAGATATTTTATTTTTTTACTTGTTTATCAAATTTCTACCTTAAATAATTAAAGGTAAAAAACTTCTATAATGTTGCAATTACATAAACAGTGTTATATGGACACAGCCGCCCTCCTCCGAAATCTCAAAATGTATAGATTAGCCCATTTCCTTCCTTATGATTATTACTATTATTTTTTAGACCATTTCCATTTCTAGTTCATATAGATTAGTTCAATTCCTTTTTTATTATTATTATTTTTTTGGGGGGGTTTGATAACAAGATGAAAAGATATTGGCTCTTCACAATTTTTTTTTTTTTAAAAAAATGTTTTTTGATTGTAGTTGATCAGTTTCGTAACTACCCGCCCACCCCAATAAGATTTTATATGTGCGCCTGATAGGTGTACTTCTATTACATCTTTCCAATCAGTTCAGTAAAGATATCATCAGATATCATTTTCATTGGCGCACCGAGGCGAGGGTGGCTTTCATAAAAACTTCTTTCCCTCATTGCATCCGAAAAAATCTTTAGACCTATTTTTTTCACTGGAAAGTTCATCGGTTTGTTGTAACCCACCCCATCCGTAAAAAGACATGACTTCTTTTTTTTTTGGTTGAACAATCATCTTAACCCCTCCTATTACCTCCTATAACCCCTCCTATTATATCCTGGCTACGCCTATGATCATTTTACATCGCAACTTCTATGCAAAATCTGTTTTGTTGTGACTCAATATAAAACATAAACCTATTATTAACTGACCCATTGTTAGTTACTGCACTTACTAGTACATTCAATGGGGAGCATAAGCCATATTCTTATTTTTCTTCGGGGCAAAAGGGCAAAATGACCTCATTTTTCCCGGAAATCCACAGGGAAAAAGAAAACTGGTGAAAATTGTCAATTTTCTGCTTAGGGTTGCCACCTGTCCCGTATTATTCAGGATGTCCTGTATTTAATTCCAAAATTGTACGTCTGTTTCATAAATCGACTGCACCGTATAATCATAAAATTTAAGAAAGCAGTAAAAAAAAAAAGAAAGAAAAGATTAGAAATAAAACAAAAATTATGAATTTTTAATCTGAAATTTATATTAATAATTTAAATCAATTAAAATAACATATTATTTTTCATTTTCATTCTGAGTACACATTAACGTTACTATTTTAAGAAAAAAAATCTCATTGCAACGCAAATCTAATTAATGAAAAATTTAAAATTAACCCCACAGTCAGTTGATTGGATTTTACAATGAGTGAGGATATCAAAAGTGCAAATATTGGTCTCGTATTTTAAAGATGATTCTATAAGATGTCCCTGATTTCTCTAAGTGTGAGGTGACGAGGCTATTTCTGGAATCTAAAAGATCTTTTAGAATACAGAGTTCGTCTCAAAAAAGCTCGTCTCAATCTGTGAAGTATTAATAATAAAACAGAAAAATCTCTGCCATTTACTATTCTTAAAATCGCAATTAAAAAATAAAAGCAGGCGAAAAAATTACCAATCAAATGTTTATCCAAATTTTGAAGTTGTTTTTTTTTCTACGCATTCTATTTATTCTTTGATTAACTGTTTTGAAAAAAAATAAGTCTAATAGTTAGTCTATTTACAATGGTTTATGGCTAAGGATATAAATTTTTTTTTTTGATAGTTTCTGAAAAGAAATAAAAAAATAAAATAGATAAAAACATTTTCTGAAAATAATTCTTCTCGTGTATTCTTTCTTCTATTACGAATCTTCTAGATCTACAATAATCTGTGATCATTTAGTTTAATCAAAATAAATTTATCCAGATTTTCATGGCATGTCATTTAATTTTCCTAATCTTCGTTTCACTTTTAAATGGATGTAAATAATTTCTAGTAATTCTGATTAAAATAAAATGATTTTGATTGTACATACAAAGGTGAACTTTGACGTTCTTTTTTTGTTTTAGTTCTAGAGCACATTTCGTTAAATAAGAGCATATTTTCTTCATATTTAGGATTATTTAGAAAATTAGAGAAACTTTCTTACAATACTGGCATGAAGTTTTATTTATTTATTTATTTATTTATTTATTTATTTATTTATTTATTTATTTATTTATTTATTTATTTTTCATTGGATGTGAAAGCTGGTCATGTGCTTTTGAATGGAAGGTGATTTTTTTTTCTTTACATTTTGAATTTGGTAGGTTTTATTTAGGATTTATTTAAAATTATTGGTATTTATTTTGATCTTTAGGTCAATAGAAATGTGATATTTAAATAAGAAATTCTGACAAATATAAAATAAAAGAAAAACGTGTATCTTTACGACAATATTACAATGTGAGAATTTTAGTTTAAAAAAAGAGTTTTTCTGAATTCTGATTTCTCGTTGATTTATGTTTTCAAACGCTTTCAAGAAAAAGTGTAAGAAAGAACTCTTCTTCAAAAATCAAAAACATTTCGGATTACAAATATTCTGAATAGAAAAAGCTATTTTGGGAAACCTTGTGAATACCTCCCTCCTGGTGTTCAAAGGAAAAGGTCGTTTACCCCTTTTTCCCCCAATGACATCACCCTTTGAACCCTAAAAGGAAGGGGAGAAAGTTGTTGGAGGTCACGAGTGTGTCCTTGCATCACCCCTCGGTCAGTACTGTGCAAGAGGAAGAAAAAAATCCTCCCCCCATGACAGCGTCCAACAAAGAGGGTAGAAAAACAAAAGACACTCATTTAAAACCTCCAGTTAATATTGTGCGTTTGTTACAAGAGGATTCCAGTCATTTTTGTGATCATTCACTGATTACATTTAAAATGACGAATTCTGTTGGTGATTGGTGATTTCAGGATCTTCCTATTGCAGAGGTTCTTATCACAACAATCATAAAAGGACGTTGCAAGAGATAAGTCGTTGAAAAATTTAGAAGGAAAAAGACCATAGAGATATAGATAAAGATTAGAGAGAAGGAGGATTGGGTTCATCCCCTCTTCCAATGCAATATAATTGATTTTAAAAGAAAAGTACTGAATAAAAATTATATATTGAGGTATTTTGTTTGCTCATTAATTTTTTTAAATATATTTTATATAATATAAAGTTTATATCTAATATTATTATTTCTTCGCATAGTAACATCCCTCACTTGATCAGATTCTAGCTACATTATTGGAATTAAGATTTATTATTATTATTATTATTTACTGACTTAATCTACAGAGTTAGAAAAAAAAAGTACATCAGTTAAATGCACGAGAAAATGTCTCATAGATCAGAATAAAACTTAAAATTACCAAATTTTACGCCGTTTACCTTATTCTTCATTTTCTTGTTGATCCCTTTTTAGATATATTTCACATGCCAACTCCCTTCTTTTTTGATCCACAGACATAAACCAACTCAACACCGAATAAATTGATTTTCATGAGACTTGTTAACAGGGAATTGCAGAGAATGAGACAACACACTTCGTCTCATTTGTTTTCCAGAAAATTGTAGAAATTCTTCGTTTTCTGTATTACAGGTTCTAATCAGTGAGATACATTCATTTGGTTGGACTTTAAGATTCATCTAGATAGTAGTACTAGACATTTAAAAATACCTCAGATAAAACTGAAAGTTTGTTATTTGTGAAGAAGTCAAAGATAATTAATTGTAAAACGTATATCCAGAACATACCACCACAAAAAAGCCCCAAAGACATGTTTTACTCTTAATTGGCTAAGACTGATTTTCGTCTGAGAAATATGTAATAAATGTTATCCGTTTGGTAAACAACAAATAACAAAATTGTTCAAGATAAAACAGGTCACGAAGGCTTTTTGGTGGTGGTTGGTGCTGGAAATATAGGTTCACAACGATGCGTGAAAGAGTGGAGACCTCAACGGCGCTCCAGCTCCATTTTCCCGGAAAACAACTGACGTTTGGTTGAGAGAAACGAAGACTCGTCGGGACGAGATCTAGCCCGGGTAAAATTTTCGATCCAATTCGGAAAGACTAGCCTGCTCGCAAGCGCCCACATCACCGGATCCACAATATACAGGGTGTTTCAAAAATACACGGCATAATTTCAGGTATGTATTTCCCACATGTAGACAATCAAAATAGTTCATTACAACATATGTCCGGAAATGCTTCATTTCCGAGTTATGGCCTTCACAACATTGAAAATCACCGGAACGTTTTTCGTTCAGCCGGTCGTTGCCATTACAGAAGATGTTCAAAATGACCACCTCCTGCTTGAATACAGACCTCACATCGATGTCTCAATGACCTGCGAACACGATCCCACACTCCAGGAATGTTGCGTATGTCCTCAGAACGTGCCACAATTCGATTCCGAAGGGATTCCAAATCAGGCACCGGAGACGAATAAACCAATGATTTTAAATGGCCCCACAAGTAGAAATCGAGAGGGTTCAGATCAGGTGAGCGTGGAGGCCAAGCAATTGGGCCACCTCTTCGATCCAAGTACCGGCGAGCCGTACGACTGAAGTGTGCAGGAGCGCCGTCATGCAAGAAGTGAGCGTGCTGACGATCGATCAGTGGAGTGTCGTCATAAACATGAGGTATGGTGTTTTCCAGGAAGTTTGTGTACGCCTGCCCCGTAAGTCTGTTTACAAGTACATGGGGTCCAACTAATCGATCACCAATGATACCGGCCCACATGTTGAGGGAGAACCGCACCTGGTGATGAGATACAACAGTTGCATTTGGGTTTTCATACGCCCATACATGCTGATTGTGGAAATTTGTTATGCCATCTCGTGTGAACTGTGCTTCATCTGTAAATACGAAAAACGTTCCGGTGATTTTCAATGTTGTGAAGGCCATAACTCGGAAATGAAGCATTTCCGGACATATGTTGTAATGAACTATTTTGATTGTCTACATGTGGGAAATACATACCTGAAATTATGCCGTGTATTTTTGAAACACCCTGTATAATAAGCATTTTATACAAAATAAAAAATCAAATCCCACAAAAGTGATTTAAAAACTGAATTATTTCTAATTTAAATATTTATTTTTCAGCATGTGCCCTTATAAAATTAGTATTATTTAATCAGAAAAAAATAATGTTTATATCACAATAGGACTGAGGGGTGCAATAAAGACGAGATCGAAGAAATTACACTTAATAATATAATTAATGTGTTAAAAAAATCGTCATTTTTCTACCAACCGAAACCTCTTGAAATCGCACCACACGATGCAGACCTTCAAATTTACAAATGGAATACAATTTGTATTCGTACTTTAATTACTATTATGTACTTTAATTACTTGTTAGTCTAATTTATATAAAATTATATAAATTATTAGTTTCGTTATTCCCTTTAAAAATTATTTAATTTTTTTTTTATAAATTCTTTAAAAATTTATAATGATGAAAAATAAAATAGCTATAATATTTATGTGATCATTTGCTCATTGGCGCGGAGCTCCCAAATTAATAAAACTTAAGTATTAATAGGTAAAAAGGAATAACCATAGGTAAAAAGGAATGAATAACTTTAGATTAGCATCATCATAACGAAACAACTGCAGCGAATTTGATCGCAAATTCTTGAAACTGTAAACAAATGATAAGTGGTTGTGACAATTCTAATATTATGGACTTTAGTTTTAGGAAATTGTCTACCCAACTTTCGTTTCAGCATTCATTTCTAAGTATTATTAAGCATTTCTAAGTTTTTATAATTTCTTTTGTTAGCCTAAAAGTACAATTCTGCATTGTAAATTTATTTTTTTAAATGCTAAGTATCTTTTGCTTGTTCTTCAGTAATTTAAGTCATGTTAAAATTGTAGTTTGGACGTATTTACACAAGTGCTTCTTCAGAAGACCATCCTACCTTCCAGGCCGTTCTAGGATTTCTCAGAAAACAAAATGAAACATCTGTATCCTTCTAATTCTCATTTCAACTATTCAAGAGTTACAAATAGTAACGTTTCGTGTGTGAAATTTATTATTTAGATAAGAAAAGTTCATATTGTAACAAATATATTAATACATTATTATTACACTTTTTAAAATTAATAACTTTGATTTCAAATTTTTATTAGAATTCTCATAAGATAAAACCCAAATTTGAGATATTTTCGTAATATTTGCTCATAATATTTTTTAACATTTTGAGGCCGACATGGTAGATTGTGTAAGTATAGCAGTGAAAGTAACTGCAGGGGTAATAATTAGCTGAATTCCCCCTTGTGAAACGAGGGGTGTTTTCACTTGCATCACCTGACTAAATATAGCTGCAAAGGGGTGTTATCCTGAAATAGAAAGGGTTACATTCGAAGGTCACAGGGAGTGGACATACAACAATACTTTCGCAAAGTTACACGACAAATACAAGGCAATTCTCACAATCCTGGTAACTCAGTGTAACATCACGTGACAGTCAAAACAGATCAGAGACAAAAGAAAATTTTCTCTTGTTGTTGTGTCTGTAAAAGAAAAACAATTAAGTTGTTAATATAACACTCAGTATTTAACTTAAATACGATTCTATCTATTTTGTGAAATTTTAATCTCATCAAAGGACGAAATTTGCCTTAATATAAAGAAATTAATTATTATAAATTATTCTGAATTTCCTAAAGCCTTCGTCTTACTTTCTTCCTTTTAAGAATTCCTGTAAAGAATTAAAAAGATGATGACGTTTAGATTTAATGGAGATAAAAGAGTTAAATCAAGGATGAAAGATGTTGATATACAATAAAAAGATTGTTAGGAATCTTAAGATTCCATTAAAACCAATACAAAAAAAAAGAGAGCATCACTGAAATTTAATATCATATCATCTAAAATAGTGAAAGTTGGAAATAACATCATTTGCAAGAAATACAAATATTTGAAAGATATATTTGCATTAATTATATGAAATCATAGTAAAAATTTAATAGAATATTAAGGAATCATGTCGTTTTATCTTGTCATGTTTCAGTTTTTTTTAAGTTACATTATTTAGCTTATTACACAATAAATCAAATATATTTACTGTAGGAGAGTAAATCATATAACAAATATATTTACTAAAGAATAAACAGATATCATTTCTTTCTTGAATTATAACATTATTTTTAAACAGAAAGCTGAAGGATCTGAATTTTTTCGGAATTTTAATTCTAAACTTACTAATAAACAGAACTTATAAGAACAGTTTTAGTAACTCAGTTGAAAGAATGCTATCTTTGTTTACGCCAATCGCCATTGAACAAAAGCTGCAGCTTCCCTAGATTTCAAGTCTTATTTAAACTTCCTGTCTTTCTTTTAATTGCATATTCTCCTTTTTTATTTTCTACTTTACTTTTTTAAACTGGGTTTTGAGTCAAACTACACAATGGAAACAACTACAAATGAACGGCGCGCCACGAAGTGAGAATCAAACAACGAGACATGTGTAAACACTGGAATGGAGCTGTGATATTCTGCAGTGAAGGTGAAATTACAATAAGAGGTGATTTTGAAGCTACAGAACAGTGAGAAGTTAAGTATAACACTTACTACTAGGAAGAGAATGATAAAATAAGGCAAGTATCAGAGTTTGAAAAGGACGAGTTACTGTATTACGGAAGACTGAAACCGCAGTGAAAGAGTTGTAGCTAGGATTGGACATAAGTGGACATGGGGCATCTCAACGAACGAGGAAGGTGGCGGCGCAAAAAAGGCTGTCAAGATCTTTGTGAATGACAGCAAATCGTCTACTTTCAGAACCAACAGTCTTTCAAGAGCAGCATAAGATTCATATTTTCTTTATTCTCTTTTTCTATATTTTCAGCGTTCCACCAAAAAAAAAAAAATGTTTAAAATGCAAGCGCAATAACTTTTCAGGGAAAAATCCTTGAATATGAGAAATAAAAATATAATTTGGTTGATGCAACAGAAGTTACACAGCCTGCATTGTCAAACAAGAAAAGTTATTATTAATGGGAAAACAAACAAAAACAAACAAAAAACAAACGAATTTTTCTTCTTCGGTCTTCTTATAAGCAATAAGATCACTTATTATTGAAATTAATTCTTCATATTCCCGGTGCGATTTGTAACGGTTGAATCCCAGACAATATGTTTTTTATCAGTGTTATTTTTCTTCTTCCTCTCTCAAAAAATAAATGCCAATCATTCTTTAATTAAACAGATTAATTAATCTTTTTACCAATTTATCGCCTTCTAGAAAAGACACACTTTTTTTGACAAAATAAATTCTTCATTTCCATTAAGTTCAACTAAATTTACATAAATAAAATAATAATTAATGTTAATTTTTTTTTAAAACCACGCTTTCTATATTATAAAATGATTAAAATATATAAGAATTACGCATATATAATTAAGAACTAGTTGTGTATTAAATACATGCCGCCGCCTAGCGGCTGGTCTCGGTAGTAATGGCGCACGGAAGGACGTGTTGCCTTGGCGGAATATATTAATATAAAATATATTAAGATATCAATAAATTACTGTATTGTCATCAGACATAAGCAAATGAGAAAAATTTCTAGATGATTGACTGATGGGAAGTGACTTAAAAATTTATTATAAAGACCTTTAAATTATAAAGATTGTAGATATTGTAGTATATTAGATTACAAAGATTTTTAAGACCCACTTAAAGCCCAGAAACCAGAGAGTGTGACTTAATAAAAGCATGGTAAAAAAAAAAAAACCAAGAAATTTTTCCATCTTCAAATTAATCATGGATCGATTGTCTTTAGCCTGTTTTCAAGACGTAACAATAATGTTTTGAAACATGATCCAGCCTTTGTAAATTAAAATTTTCACTGGAAACTCCGATCATTTATTTAATAGGCTTTCTTCTGGTTCCTTCTCGAACTTCAGATCAGCAGTTGATAAGCTGAAGCTGTTTATCAAAGATTTCTTGAATTTCTACTTCAAACTGACTTCCAACTTGAAACAGTCAGTTCTTTTAAACAATGATTTCTGGAATTATTCATTTGTCAGTCAATAATTATTTAATTCACGTAGCTTCTGGTTTTTTTTTGAGCAATTTTATTTTCTTTCTTTTCTTTTTTGCTTTATAATATAAAAGAGTTCGATTAAGTAGGTTTCCTGAACAATTTCAAGAGACTGACTTATACTAAACTCAATAGCCAAAGGCGTAAATAGGAAGAGAGCAGGCGGTGGAGGGGCATGTGTTGTGTAGACAAACTTTCTTTTAGTTTTTTTTTTTTTTGATTGGATAGCCGTTGAGAGATCTTGGCTCCGTCCCTTCTCTCCGAAATTAACAAGTCGGCGTTTTTTTTGTTTTGTTTTTAGCGGCCCCTAGGTTACAGCTTACCTGTAAAACGTAGGGGGACCGCTCTTGCTTTTATGCTTGCTGGATGTCACACTCTGTAGTGGCCAAACGGTTAGAGATAGAATGAAACCTTCACCATTGTGTTCAGCATCAAAAAGTAGGTGACCATATCCAAAAAATCAGACCTCTAGGACCACTCCCAGACAGACCGGATGTTGCGGAATCAAAAGTGGTCGCTTCCGATAAAGAGGAAAACGGCGATAGACGTCGCCCTCCAATATCGACCCTTCTGAACACATTTTATTTATAAAGTTGTGCATATTACGGGGCCGCTTTGCTTTTGACACTGTTTAAAAGCATTAATTTATCTTGTTTATTTTTTTTTTGTTGGACGTCGGCTAACTAATTTGGCCCGAAATAAAATTATAATTATTGTAATCAATTAAAATTTACATAAAAACACACAAACAATTAATAAAACATAATTACGTGAAGTCTTTCGAATCCCATGAGATTCATCTTCAGGCACTGTCAGTTGTAATCACTGTCAGTGACTATCCTGTTTTGACAATGGATTATGTTGGACAGATTTCGAAAGAGTAGAATTTACTAACTTATAGCCACAGCCAAAAAAATCCTTTTAAATTTTTTTCAATGTGTTTATTAATTGTAATCACTGTCAGTTGTTTACATAGATTTTTAATCATTTATTATTTTTCGCTTTGTTTTTCATTGGCCTTATTTTTTGATTTTCAATTTCTATTGCTCACAGACGTAAATAGGATTTGATTGAGGGAGAGAGGGAGGTAAGTTAGGAACCGTTCAGGAACAATTTAAAAAAAGCGTCGTTTTCAAAATTTCGGGAAAGGAGAGAATCAAGACTTCTTTCAACCAAAAAAAAAAAAAAACCAAAATAAAATGGGGCTAATCTATGTATTCTGAGATTGCAGATGTAGGGGAGACCCTTCGGCTTCCCCGTAAACATATGTTGCTATTAAGTCAAACTATTCTGAATAATTCGCTATTCTGTTTTGTAAGACTAGTGAATTATCAAAAACTGGAATTGTTTTCGTTGGTCATGTCCTTTTAAGTATTAATATTTAAAATTTCAACTGATTATTGAGTTTGGTTGTCCAAATTTTTTTTTTTCCTTTTTCTTTTGTATGTATGAATAGAAACGATCCCAAACAAAAATTTTTAAAAACAATTTCAGTTTTGGTTGATTTTTGAATTTCATGCTTCGATGGCCATTAACTCATTTTTGATTCAAGAGTAAGCTAATTAATAGCCGAAAGGTTCGCTACGACATTGGCCTCTCACCTCTGAGTACCGGGTTCGGTTCTCATGTGGGTTTCGTGATGGTGGACGATCCTCGCTGGGCAGGTTCTCCCAATTCCCCTGCACTGCTTCCATCATTCTTTCTCTCCGTCTGTCTTTATTTCCGTGGAATAGCACAAAAGATCAATGGTCGTGGTGCTTGGTTTCTCTGCCACCCACACTCACCACATAATATAAAAGATAATTAATAAATTATCAGAGGATTACGTTACATTCCTCGAATTTCTCTACACAGATCAATTTTCTCTACACCGGAGAAAAGAATACGTTGTTTTTTGTTTTGTGCTTTTAGCAAATTTCTAAGAAACCTTGAATACTACACCAGAGATAAGCGTTGATGTTGATTCGACCAGGAAATTTATTATAGGTCGATATATTGGAATTTTAGTTTGTTATGAGACATTTGTTTTCATACTGTCATGAAATGTTCATTTAGATTTGAAGTTCTAGATTTCAGTTAAAAATGTAATCTTATTCGATGTTTTAGTAGACCCACAGGCTAAAAAGAAAGATATCTATGGTAATGATCTGTCCAGGATTTTGGAATGAGAGAAGGGTTACAATGATCTTCGCCATTATTTCAGAAAACAAAACTCCTCCCACTCCAATATCAAATCCTGTAAACGCCTGTGGTTTCCAGGTAGGCTAATGTAGGAATCCCTGTTACAGTCAATGGAAACGCTGTATTACTACATTTGTTGTTATGAGGTCACGCTAAATAGTGTTATGTGTATGTCGCTTTCTGCTAAGTATTCGTAAAGGAAGGGAGTGAAAATATCTTCCAATAATCCCAAAGTATGCAGAGTAGAATTTTTTTGATTGATTCAAGGACGCTGTTTCCTACTCTCGAAGTTCTTTCAACGACTTTTGTTTTTGGTTGATGATCACCTTCCTACTTTGTCCCATCTTCCCTACATACGAAATGATGTAAAGATCAATCGTTTGATCGGCTATTTATAATATGATCTAATTTATGATATGATGCTATTTATGATCTGATAACGCAAACTGGGCTTCCTACAGCATCTTCATCAACCCTTGGTATAAATTCTTGCTGTTTACTTCAGTGCTTGTAGATCCACTTTAATATTAAATGTAAGGTGGGTTTCCACTGCAGAAAACTAATTAGAAATGGAATACAAGTCCAATGCTGAAAGGACAAAAACAACTTAATGTACATTACCCACAGAGGCTACTGCATACAACTAAACATTAAAACAAAGAGAAAATAGATGCCTGTATATACATATTTCAAACTTTACAATTTCAGAATTTATTTTTACAATTCAGACCAGACTAAACTTATTATTCATAATATTAGATTACGTGGTCGAGTTAATCTTAATCATCATTGGCTTCACAACGAACAGCACTGGTCAGTGTAGAGATCGTTTTGAATCTAGACACTATAACAATGAAGTTGACTGACTTTAGTCAATTTTAAATTAGCTGTAAATTAAGAGTAGCAATATTATTGATGAATGCTTTCATAATATTACCGTAATCATACAGTTTTTATTAACTTCCCATTATTATTGTATGAAGGGAAATTAAGTATCACGTGATGGTCTAATGAAATTTAAAGCTAACTGAAATTGAGATGATGCAATAAGAGACCAAGACATTCTTTGAGAATTCAGTTTCATTTTGAAGTTAGCAAAGAATTTTTTTTTTTTCCAAAGCCATTTGTAGTAGAATATTTATATCTATTTAGTCCAGTGATTCTGAAACATTTTTTCCTTATCTGAGTATCCTTTGCCAGTACATTTTAATTAATTGTATCGCTAAATTTCGGTAATCAATAAATATTCTAAAGATTAAATTGTAAGATTAATTTTTTAAGTAAAAGAGCTTTAGAAAGATGTATTTGAAACAGTCAGTTCTTCTTCCTGTCACCACTTAAATTGTTTTTAATCACTTAAGCAACTGACTATTGCGGGATCTCTAAAATGTAGAGCTTCTCCGAACTTCATAATTGATTCTTTCATTGATTTATTTCGAGTCTGTGATATACAATGAAAGTACAGCAACAGCAGCTGATAACAAAGTATAATTACACTACTGGTCTTAATTTCTTTCTATCATTACTATTTTTTTATGTATCCCGCCAACCCCTTTCCACACTCCTGGCGGATAGGTCAGTTGATCTATCGGTAATCAATGAACTTTTTTTATTCACTAATTTTTCCGAAATATTTTATTTACTTTACAGCAAGTTCTCCTGTCTTTCTTCATTTTACTTCATCAAGAGTCAAATATTAAGCAACAAATAACGCAACAAATTGATCGCAACAAATAACGGGTCTGGATATCTTCTTTTCCGTGGACGTACAATCAAAGAAAAGATCTTTTCTATTGATCTTAAAAAGGATCTCAATCAGTTGTTTTATGTTCAATCAAATATTAATCAATAGCTAAACAAGGGCTCTGTGTTGAGCCAAAAATTTTCGACACAAAAGGTGGATACATGAAGGAAAAAAAAAGGACTAAGAAACATTTGTCATTGATGTGGATTTATTTTATGGCAGATACAAACAGAAAATTAACAAACACAACATTTACAACATTCACACATCCAAAGCATTCACACCATTTATAGTAAATCTGGATAACTAACAGCAAAAAGGAGAGATTAAAAATAAAACAATGGAAAAGGAAGTGAGAAGAACAGTACGAAATCATTACATTTTTGTAACGACAATTGAATTCTCACAAAGCAAAAATAAAATGCACGCATTTCATCTTACTATTAATTTCACATAAGCTACGAACCGAAAGATTGTTAGTTATCCAGACTTTCAGTTCACAGCATAGTAATTGTTTTGCATTTTACAGCAGACACCTGTATATTTGTAATGTCTGTATATTTGACACTCCAGAAGGAGTGGGAGTTGGTAGTTATTTGAGTCGGAGTCGCGTTTGACTACGACTGGAGTTGGAGTCCAAAAACCTTTTTCCGACTCCTTAGCCTCTAAATAACATCAAGCATATAAAAAAATCTCCGTCCATTTAAGCCAAAGTGCAATAAAATGAAAATAAGAAGTCTACTAAAGACTAAAGCAAATGGATTAATTTATATTCTATCTCAAACATGTATTAAGGTTTTGCTTTTACTAAATCGTTATACAGTAATAATAATTAAAAAAAAAATTATCATTTACCAAAAAAAACGCATTCCTTTTTAAATTTCTTGAAACTACTGATGGTATCCATCAAGACTATAATGGACTATACATAAATTAGATATAATATACATATCGTCCTAATATACGTATAAGACTGTGTATATTACTCACTATAACATTGAGTAATTGTTATAAAAAAATAAATTATTACAATAAATCTAATAGGAAAAAAACAAACAAAAAAAAAACTATCTCTAGTCCGAATGGACCATAGTGCCAAATGTTACGAAAATTCAAGAAATAAAAGAAAAAAGAAAGAAAAGATTTGACTCCTATTTCTTAGATCTGAATTAGAGATGTTTAAAGAAGATCACATTGAGAGTGGAAACGGACACTGAGAACGAAACAAGACGGTTTCTATTTCCAAGTACCAAAATTTTCCATTGCCTAAGGCCTAAGGTATTTTCTTAAAAAAAGACAAGTTTTGTTTAGATTGTGTTCGCTTTTATTTTTTTGTCCTGTGCTTCGTGTTGACTTCATTTATAACTCAATGATTCGCAATCCGTTCTTTAATAACCAAACAATAACAATTGTAATGACGGAGGCCGATCTCGTCTTTTGTTTCGGTAATAAAGCACAACGAGTAATTGTGATGGATTAGGGGGTTGTGACCGCAGCCAGGTGCTCGGGGACGAGCCAATCGAAGGGAGGCTCGTGTTGGCCGTCCGCAGTCAGTTAACACCGCTGATTCGCTTGGCTGCCTTTCCATTATGTCTCACGCGATGCGCAATCGACCGCCTCTATTGAACAACAAATGCGCATTCCACGCCGTATCGCTAGCCTCATCATATCTCTTAATGGCTGTTCCTTTATCTGTTTCATTGCTCTTTTTATTATTTTATTTATTTTTTTTTTTTTACGATATAATCAGCATTTGTCAAAGCAAATGGATCTGAACATTTACGACAAGGTAATTAGAAACGAATAACGTTTCAGTTTATTAGTTAAGCGAATGATCTCAGTGCACGTATACAGCTATAAACAATTCCCCTCAAATATCACTGAAGTAAAGCTCTTGAATTTAGACGAACATTTTCAAAAAAAAAATTACTTCGATTCTTATTTGAAAACTAAAAAAGTTTGTAACTCAAATCAAATAGGTCTAAATCACATAAAATTGATTAATTATATTACGAATTATTTTTTTTTTAAATAAATAAAGTAAAATTCGTTATTGAAGACCATGTACTGTGTAAATATGTCACATTGAAATGAAACCTATATATTGATATTCCAAATGATTTAAAAGAATAATGGTACAAGAGCTTTAACATACACTATGTATTATTTGAGTGAAACTGACAAGATACTTCACAGTTTACCATAACCTACTTACAAGACATGCAATATTATTTCGTGAATGAATGAAAAATCTAATGTCAGTTCCTAGGAGGAGAATTATAGATACTCTACACTTTCTTTAAACGATGATTCTCTGCTAAAATAAATATTGGTATCGATAAGATCCAATGGAATCTGTCTTTGATAAAATTGTATCACTTTTTCTTTTTAACTTTTAGTAATGAATAATTCATTGTAAAAGAAGTGTTTGTAAAAAAAAAATAAGATAATAGTTTGTCTCTGATTTTATAAAGCACAGAATTCTTGATAATTCCATGAAATTATAGCTTGTGTAAAGTAAAAAAGGACGAAACGGTCCGTCCAAGTCTCTTCCCGGTGACAGCTCAGGGTGCGAATTCCTTTCTTTTAGCATTGTGCCTTAGTTTGTTACCTATTTTTGTATTTTAAAGTACTTTTTAACGTTAACTTTTAAGGGAAATTACAGTTGCTGTTATATTCTGTTTTTTAATGATTGTGTTTGAGCGTTTTTAATGCTTCTTGCCAATGTTCATTTAGAAATGAAAATATATCACCGAAATGAAGAACTTTCACAGGTGAATACTTTCACAGGTTTAGCCTATTTGTTTAAGAAACCAAAAAAAAAAAAAAAAAATGCTTAGTTTTTATTCAAACGTATGTTCTATCTATTCTGATTCTAGACGGAAGGCTGTCAAATCTTGCAGCTGTTGTTTGAAGAGTGTTGCTTTTGATTATCTTTTGTTTTATTACCTCCTTCAAGCTTATTCCTAGAATGACTGAAACAAATCAAAATCTTCTAAAGACCTCATAAATTTAAATAAAGACACACGTAGACACCTTCTTTTGATAACATCTTCGATATTTCAACCTTCTTACCGAAGGTTTTCTTCAGGAATAAATACAAATATACAAAAATAAGAGGAAGAACTGAAATGTCTTATTGCACAAAACAGAAATTTCATTCAAACTGAAATAGTTTGAGTTAGGAATCCCTTTGTAATGGTATTTCAATCTATTTTCATTTTAGCATTTTTTTTCTTAAATACATTAACTTGGATTTATTTTTACTTATTTATTTACTTATTTTACTTATTCTGAATCTTTTTGTGATTAATGCAGTCACATGAAATATGACTTAGGTAAACTGTCGTATCATAAAATAAATACCAGTATAATATTTTCTATCTGAATTTGTAAGAAAAGTTATCAACTTCTGCATTGCACAGCATACACACCTGAATGTTTACACATAATCCTAATCAAATATAAGATGCAAGATTGAAATATATAGAAAGAGATTGTGTTATCGGAACATGTTAGCATTCATCTGAAATTACAAAAAGCATGAAGCAAACATAGAAAACTTTTAGTATTTATTTATGTTCAAAGATTTATTTTCTTTTTTTTTTTGATACATACTTAAGACGAATAGTTTGGGAACAAAAAAAAAAAAAAACAATTATTCTCTGGTTGAACATTTTGGTTGGATTTTTTCAAATCTTTCCGAACACATTCAAAATAGTAAATGTTACATTTATAATGCAAAAAAAACCAAGATCTCAAAGAGACTGAAAAGATAATTTTTATCATTTCATTACTTGGCTAACAGACTAAGGGAAGTTTGTAATTTTAAGTAGTCTAACCATTTTGAACCATAATCAGATTCTGCTTCAATAAAATACTGTGATCATGCTAAAAAAAAAATAAAAAAAGGCTGATATCCTGCAGGGAAACGGAAAGGTAATGAGCTAAATAAGGAATAAAAATTGTTACATCTGCCTAAAATAAACTATCTATTAGTAAACTAAACTGTTTATTTTGATGTGTAGATAATTTAATTGTTTGTAAAAAATTCAATTTTTGTTTGTAAAAAAAATAAAGATTTTGTTTGTAAAGACAGTTTTTATGACAATGTGAAGAGGAGGTTATAATACAAAACAAACATAACACTCTTATGTTTATATTTTTACTATAGTATTCTTGAAAAAATTGAAAGGATGTAAATTATATATTTCCTATTAAGTACCCAATACGGAAATATATAATTTATATCGTTTCAATTTTTTCATTAGAGTAAAAATATAAACAAAGGACTTTTGTAATTTTTATTTATTTTTGGAATCTACGGAAGGACTGACTGTGAATCCACTGCCCAAGTTAAAGCGAATGTATTTCTGTCTCGATGGGTAATCATAAAAATAATTAATAAGAGCCTAAACGATTATTAGGTCACTACTGACCTAGATAATGAACAAGCAGGTAAATTAATTCTGTTCGTTTCCAAGTTCAGATGTTATTCCATTTATTTTACTTCTACGCAAACATTAAGTTGCAAATAAATCAGACTGGACTCCATTTTTTTTTTTTTTATGAGTATGAAGTTACTGTCATAATACACGCACAAAGTCAAAAGTAACTTGACTTTATTTTTAAGTTTATTAGAATTAACCATTGAAAAATAATACTTTGTAAATTATTTGATAAAATAATTGTTAATTTTTTATTAAATTCTTTAGAGTTTTTTTTTTTTTTTTTTTTAATTTTTATTTCGTACTGTTGTTTTGTTATTATAAAATATTTTTTTAAATATTGATTGCTACAAATGAAACTATTAAAATAATAAATACGAAAGCGTGTTATTGATTTGGTGAAGTGTGTTTGCATTTGTTGGGTTTTAATCTGTTATGTTTGCGTTTCCCATTACAGGTTTTTCCATTGGCGCAAACAATTATCGGCATAGATTACGTGACTGTGTTTAATGCACCCAGCGCCGGGACCATTCAAACGCTCGCACTGACCGGAACTGCACTACAATCAGCTCCATAACATTATGAATTAACGGAAAGGAAGCGTCTCTCCGTATACCCACCCACCCACAACCGATCAATCGCAGCCTCCTTTCGATGCGTCGGGTCAGATTTACGAATGAAAAAGGTCGGAGGTGGAAGGCAATCGATGCACTAAAAACAAAAACGCATTAAAAACAAGTGCAATTAGGTTAGTTCTGCATGCTTCTCGATGTTTACGAGAAAGAACTGTCATATAGAGACAACGAATAGGTTTTCTCTTACAAAAATTAGGAGAAAAAAAACAAAACAGAAAAAGATGTAATAATAAGAGAAGGTGGTAATTTAGCTTTAACAAAAACAGTCGTAAATTCTCTCGGACACATGACAATGCCCAGTCACAGAATTATTATTTTGTCATGAAATAGAAGAGCAAAACAATCGAACATTCATCGCTTCATCGCATGTAACAGCTATAATAAAATTGGAAGCTACACAAAAACATTTTAATAAACTTGCACTGGACGAAGACTTTACAATTTAATGTTATAAAAATATGAAAATTAATTACGAATGAAAAGGAAACAGATGAAAATTCTTTAAAGATAAATTTTTCAAAGATAGTCATATGATTGATACTACTAATCTATGTTTGACATAAATAGGATGTATTAATGCAGATGGTTTTAAAAAATTAGAAAGAGAATCGAGGTCTTGTACAGTTCTTTCACAGTCCGCGCACATAGGTTTCCTATGGCATAGGGGACTGTTCAAATACGAGTTTTCGTATAACTGCGAAACCATTTGATCGAATTCAATGAATTATTTATTTATTTATTTTTCAAAAAAATAGTCAACTGATTTTAGTTTGAAAGTATTTTTATAAAGCAATGATTTGCAAATAAGTAGTTTTATTAATTTCTTCGAAACCAAAATAGATTCGTCAAATTGCGTTCGCCACCTTGTATTATAGCAGTGGTGCTCGCTTTATGTTGATGGAAATCTAGTTCTACATTGAACATCAACTCATAAAATTTCGTTGTTTTTTTTTTTTTTTTAATTAATAATCTCCGTTGGCTCCTGGGGTGGCATTTTCTTACACTAAAGAGGAGAAAGTTTTGATCCCTTCTAATGACTCGCCTGATCATGATTGATTTTTTTTTTTTCTTTAACTTCTTTTAAAGATACTTAATTTAATTCAATTTCATGTCTCAAATATCATTAAGGTATGCATGTGTTCACTTATTTTATTTTTATTATAAAAAGAAAAAAATGACTAAAATTTAAAATAAAGTAAAAAGCATTAGAAATTAAAAAAAAAAAAAAAAAAAATCAGCGTGGCTGAAAGCCTTATAATTCTCCCAGGAATCTCCCCCCCTCCATTAAAAATAAAAATCCGTCTTCATCTCCTAAGTAAAATTGAGTCAAGAGAGAACAAAAGGTAATCATTAATGTTATTTTAATATAATTCCATTCCTATTATATTGCGGTCCCGGGTAGACCATTAGGCTTTGTTTGATCAAAATCGAAGTTTGATCAAAATAAGTAGATAAAAAAGAATTAAGTTATAGAATTAATTGACAGAATTAATTCTGTTTTTGATTCTCGTTTATCCCAAGCTTCAGGAATCATAGACTTTTAACATGATCAAAAATATAAAACATTTTAACCATGTTTTACTATTAAGCAGTTTTCATAATATCACTCTGAAATATTTCGATATATCGTCATCACTTCAGAAAAGAATATACTTCTACTTTTACACGATAGTTGTAGAAATGATAATAATTAATACCATGTTGAATGATTTGTCACACAATATTAATATTAAAGAATATCTTTATTAATTATTCACAAAACTTATTGTTTCAAACATTTTTAACCTTAAACAAGAAGATGATGTATTGGTTGGCCAAAAAGTTCGTTCGGTTTTTAAGTAAAAATAAGTGATACATTTTTCATTTTCACCAAAGCTTTTATTGAACATCTTCAATGGTTTGTTCCACTACCTTCTGCCATCTTTCAGGTAATATCACAGTTCCATTTTCCCACAACTTTTTATCTTTTTGAGCAAAGATAAAAAGGTGCCTACGGAGTCTTCCAAGGAATTGAATTTTGCCCATTAAGAGAATTTTCTTAAGACCGAAATAAATGGAAAGGTGCAATGTCTGGTGAATACGTCGGTTGAATCAGAAGATCCCAGCCAAGCTGTAACAGTTTTTGCCTGGTCATCAAAGAAACATGCGGTCTTGCGTACTTATTGTCTTCCATCTTCAATATTCACCAATTCTGATCAGTTTTTGTTTTAAATGCATGCTGGTATGACAGCTGTCACAATACAATCTAACAAAAATGGTGTCGAATGACGTTAATGACACCTAAGCACCTACTAAAGCCAACTTACGTAAAAAAAAACCAAAAAAAAACCGAACGAACTTTTTGGCCAACTCAATAATTATCGCGACAACTTTTTGAATAGCGATGGTACGATCCAAATATAGGTGTACCAAAGTGACAATAAATTTTATCATTTCTTTATATTATCTGCTTAGTTTATTTGATAGCAGGGCCTTACGAATGCTGTAGTTTTAGGGTCCTATGGATTCAATCTAAATTAGGCCTTAAATAACAAAAGGAAGATCACATTTTGTAACATTTATTTATATATAAATATTTTTTGAGCTATTTGGTAGATTTATATTTATTTGTTTACTTTTTTTTTTTTTTTTTTGCCCTTAATCCTGATTTGATTTGTGATAAGGATCGGGAAGAGATCTTCCCTTTAAGAACTTGAAACTGCCTTAAAAACAAAAATGTGTCATCTGATTATAGACGCACGACCATGAGTATTTCGACCTAACATTGCATTCTAAAACTCTGTGTCTTCTATGTTTTTCTCCAATGA